>CAUYTI010023111.1:0-10107 GCA_963575145.1 Galago senegalensis | reverse complement strand
GGGTAGAGTGCCGTGGCATTACAGCTCACAGCAACCTCCAACTCCTGGGCTCAAGCGCGTCTCTTGCCTCCGCCTCCCAAGTAGCTGGGACCACATGCGCCCGCCACAACGCCCGGCTATTTTTTGGTTGCAGCCGTTGTTGTTGTTTGGCGGGTCCGGGCTGGGGATTCGAACCCACCACCTTAGGTGTATGTGGCTGGCGCCTTAGCCAGTGGAGCTATAGGTGCCGAGCCAGGAAGATGTAGCTTTAAGTAAGCAAAAACAGGAAAAATAACATCTATGAACTGCTCCTAGAACTACTGTTGACACAAATCTCTGCCTTGTGTACCTTTCCAGACTTTTCTATACATAATAGCAGCTCCCACTTGTTAAGCATTCTATGTGTCACACAGATAGTATGTTTTTACAACAACTCTGTGAAGAAGAGGCTTAGAGTCAGAAAAACTCAGGAACCTCTCCAAGTTCCCAGAACTGGTCATCGGCAGAGCTGAGAATTTAGACTTGAGCACCTGGGACTTTTCCCTGCAGAATCCCACATGCTTCTTAACTGCCATGTGGTAAATTCTTTTACTCTGTTTATCTTGAATGTTTTTCCAGGGCACCTGTGTGTTCAGCATTCTTAATCTTAGAGGGTTTTTTAATGTAAAATGCCATATAAGACTCATTGTCACAGCCATTTCTGGTATTGGGCTCAGGAGTGTTAAGGGCTTTCACATGGTTGTATAGCCAACCTCCAGTGGTTCTCACCCTGCAGAACTGGAAGTCTGTCAGCTATACCTGGCCTGTGGCTTTCCCCTACTTAGCCTTTCTTCCTCCTCATCCTTGAAAACCCTGGTATGTAGATATTAGCTACGGCCACCAGCATCCTGTGACCACAGATCCCAGTGGGAGCCTCTAGCCTATCTACCATGTCCCATTCAAGTGACCTTTCTGACATGTAGAACCAATCATTTCACCCCTGTTCCCTTGGTGCCTTCTTTGCTATTTGGGGAGCACAGCTGGCCAGAGTCAGTCTGGAGCCTTGTGGGGTGAGTCCGGTGGCAACTCCTGCTGGTATGGATTTTGTGTGTTCAGAGGACCACACTGTTTTCTCTGCCTTAGCTGAAATGTCAGTCAAGGTCAGGAGCAAAGTGGCTGTCAGTAGCCAGACCCAGGAAGGTCCATAATTGTGTGAGTTCCCTCCCTTGATTTTTAATGACCTGAACTTGATCCACAGGGATCTCATTTCCTCCTTACTCTCTAGGGCCAGATCCCATCACAGCCATTGGCCCGGATAGGGTTGCCTGCACTTCTCCGCTAAGCTCCTTTTTAATTTTTTTTGAGGAAAAGTATTTGCTATGTTCAGGTTTCTGTGATCTCCCTGAGAAATCTGAGTCAGTGTAGACTAACTATTCAATAGAACTTTCTGCAAGGATGGAAATGTCCTAGAGCTGAGCTGTCTCTTCATGTGGCGATTTGAGCACTTAAAATGTGACTCAGGGAGGTTAGTGTGAGAAACTGAGCTTTTAATCTTAAGTTTCAGTTTAAATAGCCATACACATCTAGTTACTAGTGGCTGCTGTTTTGGACAGTGCAGCCATGGACTGGTAGTTTTTTTTTGAGACAGAGTCTCACTGTATTGCCCTCGGTAGAGTGCTGTGGTATTACAGCTCACTGCAACCTCTAACTCTTGGGCTGAAGTGATTCTCTTGCCTCAGCCTCCCAGGTAGCTGAGACTATAGGCGCCTGCCACAATGCCAGGCTATTTTTTTGTTACAGTTGTCATTGTTTAGCTGGCCTGGGCCGGGTTCGAATCCGCCAACTTCAGTGTATGTAGCTGGTGCTGTAACCACTGTACTACGAGTGCTGAGCCTAGACTAGTAGTTTTCAACTGGAGGCAATTTTGTCAGTATCTGGAAATGTGTTTTGTTGTGACAGTTGGGGGAATGCCACTGACATCTAAAGGTAAGAGGCCAGGGATGCTGCTAAACCCCTGGTGGTACACAGGACAGCACCCTGGGCAACAGAGAATTATCTGGCCCAAAATGTCAATGTGCTAAGGCTGAGGCCTCTGGGCTACACCCTCCAACCCCTGGCCTTTGATAAGAGCAAACCCTCAATGCAGATCAGGAGCCAGGATTGGCCAGGGCTTCTGGGCTGCTTCCAGGAGGACTTGGGCCTTGTGCCAGTGCTAGGGCCAGGTGGAGCCAGGTCTCATCTTCCCATTTAGCATCCACTGAGCATCCTGGGAGGGCCTGGGGTGGGGGTTGGTGTAGGGAGCCCCACAGGTGCTAGCAGTGATTCCTCAGTCCACACAAGTCTCTGGCTACTTCCCTTATCCTTGTAGGTGATGGCAGTCCCTCATTTTCACTCACAGCTTCTGTCATTGGTGTCTGACCAAGTAGGGCTTCAGCCACTGCCAACTCTGGGAACCCAGGGAAGACTGGCAGGGGGTCTTCAGCTGAGCCGGCTGAATCTGGAGAAAAAGGTTCCCCTGGGGGTGGAGACTCGGTACCCTTCCCTGTGAAGCTAAACTCAGCAGCTGCAGCTAAGTTGAGGGGTCATTGTTGGACAGCTTCCAGGTGGGTTATGAGGGGGGAGGAGTGGGGGGGGTCAGGGCATGCTCTCTGGAGAGCCTGGGTTGTCTGCTGCCAAGTGGTTAAGCCCTTTTAACCCCCAGGGCTCAGTCCTCCCAGAACCTGTGGGGTGAGGGAGGCACTGTGGTTGAACAAGGCTCTGCAGGTAGGTAGATGAATTGCCTTCCAGCTCTGGATTGTTGGGAAGCAAACCCCAAATACTTTGTATATAGACAAAAGAATATTTTGGTCTATTGCTTTGACAAGATAGGAATTTTTAAAAATTTGTAAGTATCTAACTTCTTACCTACAAAAAGTTTACAATAATTTTTTTTTCTTTTTTGAGACAGAGTCTCACTTTGTCACCCTGGGTAGAGTGCCATGGCATCATAGCTCACAGCAATTCCTGGGCTGAAGCAATTCTCTTGCCTCAGCCTTCCAAGTAGCTGAGACCTCAGGTGCCAGTCACCACGCCCGGCTATTTTTAGAGATGGGGTCTCATTTTTGCTCAGGCTGGTCTTGAACTCCTGAGCTCAGAAAATTTGCCCACCTTGGTCTCCCAGAGTGCTAGGATTATAGGCATGAGCCACCATACCTGGCCTGCAATAATTCTTTAATGACATAAAAGTTTAGTGACTGTCCACATTCCCCTTATTGCCTTATTTTTTGTTAAAGTTTATTAGTTTATTTATTTATTTATTTATTTATTTTTTTGAGACAGAGCCTCAAGCTGTCCCCCTTGGTAGAGTGCCGTGGCATTACAGCTCACAGCAACCTCCAACTCCTGGGCTCTAGCGAGTCTCCTGCCTCTGCCTCCCAAGTAGCTGGGACCATAGGTGCCCGCCACAACGCCCGGCTATTTTTTGGTTGCAGCCGTTATTGTTGTTTGGCGGGCCCGGGCTGGGGATTTGAACCCACCACCTTAGGTGTATGTGGCTGGTGCCTTAGCCAGTTGAGCTATAGGCGCCGGGCCTATTAGTTTATTTGTTTACAGTAGTATCTAGCTATGGTAACTAGGGAGTTAAAATTCTGACACTCAAGCTTTCCCAGAGTAAGGCAATGTAATTGGTGACTCCCATGCAGCTAAGACTGCAGGTCACTACTGTAGAAGGCCAAGCAGCGGCATTTTGTGGACTTCACTTACACTTGTTCTCTCTCCATCTATCTGTGCATCTGTTGGCTACAACCCTTTTCTAACCCACGTAAGAAATTAAGAGTAGCGCTGAGATCTAGGCATTGGGCAAGAGCCTCTTTGGGAGCTACACTGATCTCTAGACCCCCCACCAGGATTGCACAGCAGGGTATAGTAGGTGCCAGTATCCTTTTGAATGCTTTTTTTATTAAATTGAGACAAGCATCTTTGTTGCCCAGGCTAGAGTGCAGTGGCATGATCATAGCAATGTTAGCTCACTGCAACCCAAACTCCTGGGCTCAAGCCATCCTCCTGCCTCAGCCCCCTGAGTAGCTGGGACTATAGGTGTGTGCCCTATCACCTGGCTCATTTTTTAATTTTTAGTAGAGATGGGGGTCTCAACTCTTGCTCAGGCTGGTCTCCAACTCCTGAGCTCAAACAATCCCTCCGCCTTGGCCTCCCAGACTGCTATGATTACAGGCATGAGCCACAATGTCTGGCCCCTTTGGGTGCTTCATCTTCACTAAGGGAGGCCTTGGAGGAGCTCTGATAAAGTGGATTTAACCTATGAATAGCCAAAGAAGAACTGTCTGATGCATATCAGGACCAGTGTCAGTTCCTTTGAAACATAGATATTGTCTGCTCAGCTACTGAATTTGGGCCAAAGTATTCTCTTCCTTTCACTAAAAACTGAATGAGCTCCTTTTGGACCCAATGCTGAGTAAGCAAGCTTCCTTTCTTCCTGTAGCAAGAGCCTTTAAAAGCTTGATGTCCTAGCATCAGGGCACTTCTCTGAGTGCCGAAGGATCACAGCCTCCGTGGGCCAAGATGCGGGGTGGCAGGAGCAGGAGAGCAGGGTACTACAGTGACTGCGGACCAAGTGTTCCTCGTCAGTTCCCTGAATGAATTTCAGTGGAAAAGGCCACTGCATTGGACCATGTTACAGAGCCCACACTTGTCCTTTGCATTAGTTCTCCCCAGGGCTCTGAGCACAGCCCTCACTCTGCTGGACACTTGGTGGTGTGTGTGAGAGATGGGCTTCCTTGGCCAAATGCCAGGAAGATAGAGGGCTGATAACTTGTCTGTTCCTACTACCTTAAAGGTTACTTTTTCAGTAGCAAGGTAGGCAGGCCATCAGTATTCTTTTTAGGTTGAGTCAGCTAATCGTGGGATATCTTTGCCCAAGTTCTGTCCCCAAACTTACCCAAAACCCCTCAGATAGTTGGTTTTAAGAAAGAAACACAACAAAATCCCAGAAACACAGCTTGTCTGCATTACATGTTCTCAACACAGGAAGGAAGGAGGGTAGGTGCCTGACCAGCCCTGACTCCTCTGTGCTGGTGTCACTACCTGCAGACAGTGAGCGCCATCTGGGTTGTTGGTTGGAGCTACTGCCAGGCATGTGTGCATTTGAAGTAGCCCACATTACCCCTGCCAGCACCCCTTCCGGTTGTAACATCTGTTCTCGAAGGCTAAAAGGAAGGCTGAAAAGATGGGCCACAATGGACTTGGGGCAGCCCTCAGCAGTGACCTTCCTTCTTTTTCTTAATTAATTTTTTAAATTTTGCTTTGATTTTCTTTTTTTTTTTTCCTATGGAGACAGAGTCTCACTTTGTGACCCTCAGTAGAGTACGTGGAATCATAGCTCACAGCAACCTCCACCAACCCCTGGGTCCTTGGGTTTAAGTGATTCTCTAGCCTTAGCCTCCCAAGTAGCTGGGATTACAGGCGCCTGCCAGAATGCCTGGCAATTATTTGGTAGAGACGGGTCTCACTCTGGCTCATGCTGGTCTCGAACCTCTGAGCTCAGGGCAATTCACCTGCTTCGGCCTCCTAGGTCTTTTCTTAATTTAGCTGATGCTATTTTGCTGCCTCCTTTTCCTGACTCCAGGCCCTTTAGGGGACACTTACGTGCCCAGGGTAGCCGAGATGCTGGTGTTAGCATTCTTTTTTTACTTTTAGAATGTGTTTTATTTTATTTTATTTTTATTTTTTTTAATTGAATGGTAACTTTGTACATTAATGCACTTCTAGGGTACAGTGTGGTGTTTTCACACACAATCTGAAACACTTCCATCAAGGTGTTAGCATTCTTCACCTGAATCCTCTCCTGGGCCATTGGCTAGCTTTGTTTCCTTGCCCCAGTTCCTCTTCCAGCAGTTGGGGTGTGCATACCCAGAGTCCACACAGGGTTCCCCCAGGCTGTGGTAGGCCTGGAGAGTCAGCAGGTGGCGCTGGGATACCAGCTTCCTGCTTGCCCAGGGCAGAGGAGAGAGCTATGTGTGCACAGCATGTCCCTGCAGGGATATGGTGAGGGCTGAGTGACCCAGCTTACCTGGTTCACCTGCAGGGTAGGTGGGGTGGCCACTCCATAGAACCTTTTGGTTGGGACCAGCTTCTTTCCCACCTCTTGTTCAAACCAAAACTTCCTCCCTCTCTTTACTCAGGGAAAGACAGGGTTGGTGAAAAGCATGAGTAAGCCATCTTTTCTCTCTGCTTGACATAACTGACCATGTTTCTCTAGAGTCCGTAGAGCCTGTTTCTCTTGCTTTCTCTGGCTTACTCAGCCTTCTATGAAAGCATGACACCCTGCTTCATGTCCAAGAACATTCTACCAAAAAGCCATATCAGATTCAGTTATTTGGTGCTGACATTTGTCTGCCAAGGACACACATCTGTGCTCTATTAAGTTTTGTTCACTGGCTTCTCCCTTGTTTATTAGATCTGTTTAACCGGCCATTTTGTCAGGGACAACCCTCTGTCTAGCTAGGACATTCTTTTGGCTCTTAGGTTCTCACCTGTTGTTCATAAGTGAATAGCCAAGAATGAGGAGCAGACAGAAGGTCTATTTAGTGTGCTTGGGGGTGGTGGACTCATTGAGAGGACTATGGTTTGGAGTGGGATCTGGATGTGTGGCCTGGTGTGAGAGAGAACACGAAAACCTAGAATTCTGGCAAATGCTTGTGAACCCATTGAGAAGGGCCTAGCTAGGCCAGGCGTGGTGGCTCACACTGCTCTGGAAGGCTGAGGCATGAGGATTGCTTGAGCTCGGGAGTTGAGTTTGAGGTTGCTGTAAGCTATGACATCACAGCACTCTACCCAGGGTGACAGACAAGTGAGCAGATGATCAAGGCACAGAGAATAGAAAGGAAACAAAGTCACATGCAGGTGACTTTTTGAGACTCAAAAAAAGAAGGAGAGAAAAGGCCCTGGCCTGTGTTGCTGTGGCCTTGAAAGAGTAGGCTGAGAACACAGAGGCCAGAGCTCTCGGGTCTGCCTTCATCTTGTGGTGATGAATCGTTTTCCCCATGTGCCTTCTCAGCTGTCACTGCAGCTACAAGCCTGGCTTGCTCATTAAGATGGGTCGTTTTTTTTTTTTTTTGAGACAAAGCCTCAAGCTGTCCCCCTGGGTAGAGTGCCGTGGCATTACAGCTCACAGCAATCTCCAACTCCTGGGCTCAAGCAAGTCTCTTGCCTCCGCCTCCCAAGTAGCTGGGACCACAGGCGCCCGCCACAACACCCGGCTATTTTTTGGTTGCAGCTGTCATTGTTGTTTGGCGGGTACGGGCTGGGGATTCGAGCCCACCACCTTAGGTGTACGTGGCTGGCGCCTTAGCTGGTTGAGCTATAGGCGCCGAGCCTCTAACTCCTCTTACTGGCATACTCTATGTCCACCTTGCAGCCGTTGGTGCCAGGCCCCCAAGTGGACACAGGTGCAAGCTGGATCTAGGGAAATTCCACCCAGGCCTGACCTATAGCCTCCCAGTTGGTCCCCTCAACTATTAGGGAGTGCTGCTTCTCTTGGGAGTAGGACTAGGTCATCTAGAAGGCCCCTCTTCAATGTGCCTGGTATGGGTATCTGGAAATGAAGGTGTAGTGCCCAGCCTCAGGGCACTACCAGCTGAGTGGGGCAGATGAGTAAGCAGGTGATAAGGGCACAGGGAACAGAGAGGGGCAAAGGGCTACTGTGGGAGGCTCCATAGGGGAATTCCCTTGGGGGTAGAGAGGTGAAAGTCAAGCTGGGTAGAAAGGACATTCTGACTTGGAGAAGTGCTGTGCAGAATCTGGCATGTGTTCCAAGAATGACGGGGGGTTGGTGTTACTAGAGCAGAGGACCATGTATTTAGTGAGGGGGAAGAACTAGCTTACACAGGGCCTGTGTGCTGGCATTAGATGGGTTGAGTGGAGTGATAATGGTCAGCTTTGGCCTGCTCTGTGGGTGGGTGGGAAAGCCATGTGGCTGTAGAGAAGGAGTTGGCACTGGCAGTGGGGGTACTAGTGGAAAGTCTATTTGGCATTGACGTGCGCAGCGCTGACTGGGGCTGGGAGGCCATAATGAGGGGGTCCAAGGTGGCTCGCCTACTTGCCATCACAGCAGAGGGTACAGGGAATGGTCAGGTCAGGCAGCCTAAGGGACAAGTTGAGTTTGGATATGTCTCAGGACATCCAGGAGCTGACATTTAGTAAGTGGCTGGGAGTAAGTCTGGGCTGCAGCTTAAGTCCTTTCAGGGATGAGATTGCCAGGAGGCAAGTATGGGGGCCAGCTGAGGAGTGCAGACCTCAGGGAACAAAATGACCAGGCAGTGATAGGAGCTGTTATAGGAGCTGTTACAGTTGCAGAGGAGGCACCATAAGGGTGACCTGTCAGCAACCAGAGTGGCATGAGGACTCCGAGTGGTTGCTGGGTTGAGTAGTTAGGAGATCACTGGTGGCCCTGCTGGTGGCTTGGCCAGGGCAGGCCTTGACCGGAGTAGATTGAGGAATGGATGAGAGGGAGGAGACAACAGTCTTTGTGATTTCAGGATGAGGTGATTGAGGGGTGAGGTTCTTTGGGGGTGGGGCAGCAGGTGGATTGGGGGAGAATTATCTGTCTTAGGTTGCGTTGGCACAGCTCCAGCAAGGGGAAGAGAGTACCTGGAAGCTGTGAGAGAGAACTCTTGGGGCTGGGGTGTACTTTTGGGGGAGTTTGCAAGTCCGGTGAGAAGGCACTGTGGGAGTGGGCAAGAGGAACTGGGCCCAGGACCCAGCTGAGGGGAGATCCTAACTGTTGGCAGGCCATGGACTGATGGCCTGGGCTGGGGCTGTGTACCCTGGCCCACCTCGGAAACTCTGCCTCTCTCTTTTTTTTTTTGAGACAGAGCCTCAAGCTGTCCCTCTGGGTAGAGTGCTATGGCATCACAGCTCACAGCAACCTCCAACTCTTGGGCTCAAGTGAGTGTCCTGCCTCAGCCTCCCAAGTAGCTGGGACTACAGGTCCCTGCCACAACGCCTGGCTATTTTTTTGTTGCAGCCGTCATTGTTGTTTGGCGGGCCCAGACTGGATTCGAACCCGCCACCTTAGGTGTATGTGGCTAGCGCTTTAGCCACTTGAGCCACAGGTGCCGAGCCGAAACTCTGCCTCTTAATAGCCAGGGAAGGCATGGGACTGCACTGAGTGGAGCTGGGCCACAGCTATGCTGCCATTGCCATTATTGCCACTGCCACCAGTGAGGTGTTGGTGGTATTAGCCTTATCCCTGGGCCTGGTCTCCGTGCACAGTCAGGGTGACAGTCATTGGCACTCACTAGCAGCTACCTGTCTGACCTGGTATTGGGGAGCATAAGGTAACCCTTGACCTTGCCACCTTGTCTTCACTGGGTCCCCACGGTATCCACAGGCCCCATCTCTACCACCAGGTGGCATGTGTGGTGGCATGTGTGCCCCCACCCATTTCCAGCTGAGAGGAGTGGGCCTCTTCCTCCACATGCTGAGCGCTGCTGGAGCCAAGAGCTCTGTGCTGGGGGCTGGGGCTTAGTCAGACTTGCCTTCCTTCCTAGGCCTCCCAGTGACTCCGGCCCATGCTGACATGCCAGGTACATTGCTTTTCTCTGTCTTTTGGGGGCGCTCAGTAGCTCCCTTCACTTTCAGGGCTCCAGCCCAGTGGGGGGCAGGCTGGTGGGCAGCTGGGGGCTGAGGCAGGGAAACCTGAGCCTTCGGCCACGAGGTCCTAGGCCGCTAATTTTAGAGAGCACATGTCACTGGAAACTCTCTTCTCCTGCCAGGAGTCAACAGCCTGGCTTTCCTGGTGTCACCAGGGGCCTTTGAGAGCTTCTGTGAGGAACCACAGTGGTATCTCCCACCCCTGGTGCTGCAGCCCTAGAGAGCTTGGGCCAGGAAGGTGGCAACCTGGTTGCTCTCCACTCCCCTGGCTCTTCTGGGCTGGAGAGGAGCAGAGGCTGTGGAAGTTTGGCAGGGAGAGAGGGAGTAGGCTGGAGCAGGCCTTGGCCGCTTCGGTACTTCTTTTTTTTTTTTTTGAGACAGAGCCTCAAGCTGTCCCCCTGGGTAGAGTGCCGTGGCATCTCAGCTCACAGCAACCTCCAACTCCTGGGCTCAAGCGAGTCTCCTGCCTTAGCCTCCCAAGTAGCTGGGACCACAGGCGCC
>CAUYTI010023109.1:0-12106 GCA_963575145.1 Galago senegalensis | reverse complement strand
GTGCCGTGGCATTACAGCTCACAGCAACCTCCAACTCCTGGGCTCAAGCGAGTCTCTTGCCTCCGCCTCCCAAGTAGCTGGGACCACAGGCGCCCACCACAACGCCCGGCTATTTTTTGGTTGCAACCGTCATTGTTGTTTAGCGGTCCGGGCTAGGGATTTGAACCCACCACCTTAGGTGTACGTGGCTGGCGCCTTAGCCGGTTGAGCTATAGGCGCCAAGCCGGGAAGGAGATTTTTCAATTGAGTCTTCCTAGTTTCTTTAGGACTTACACTGGGGGGTTCACAAATCAAGAAGTTTAATGTTCATGAAAAATGGGAGGGTGCAGTGTTAAGCACCAATGTTTAACATGAATCTTTATTTGCATTGTATGTAGAGATCCAAATTGTCATTCTCTGTACATGATAATTCCGCTACTTAATTCAGAGTTCAAGTCTACAAATTCACATGCTGTTAATATAGACGAAGATACACATATGGCAAAATTTGTTTTCTTAACACCAGGTGAGTGGATTCAAAAGGAGGGTGCTAAATTGTGTTTTGCATAAGGTTTAAAACATTTTCAAAGCCCTAACCCATTATCCTTAGGCTCCTGCAGATCTGTTTTGTTGCCCAAGTAGATGTAGTGGAATGACATCTCAAGCATCCCCAGAAGGCTGAGGGCTAAAATGTCAAGCTTTTCTAGCAAATGTTCACAGTAAAGTTACCAGGCATTTCTATACAATTTGGTTTTTCAAGAGAGTTGGGCTTGTTCTTTCCTTGGGGCCATTATAATGCTAATAGGAGTGGCTGGCACACAGAACAGGGTAGCTGTGAATTCAGTGGCACCTTGAATCTAACAAGGAGGGGAGCCTTCTGGCCATTCTTTGCCCACCCTTCCTCCCATCTGTCTTTGGAAATTAGAGAACATTTTATCAGGAGCATTATACATGGTAGCAGTTAGAAGTCTGATTCCAACACTGGAAAGCAGGGAAGTAGAGGGCTGGTATTTCCAAGGCACCACTGATGCTGTCAGTTTTAAACGTTCTGCCCAGTGGAACCAAGACCCTGACCTCCACATTGTCCCTAACCAAATCTCAACAGCTTGTATGCTCAAGGTGGAGGAGGTGGAAGAATCTGGATGGGCGGAACAAAATCCTTCAACCCTTCTAAACAGACAGATGTCGCTTTTCTACCGGTCCCTGCAGTACACCTGTCTGCCCTGGGAAGTGCATTTCTCAGCAGCAAGCCCCACGAGACCAAAAGCTTTAAGGCAGGTCTTGGAGCTGAGGAGGCGAGAGAGCCGGGCTTAAGGAGCAGCCAGGGGTGCCCGGGTGTCTGAACCTCAGCGTGGGCTCTCTCCAGCACCGGACCCGGGGGGGGGGGAGTCCGAGGTTTAGGGGACCGACCTCCTGCAGGCTGGCGGCAGCCAACACGTCTGGGCTCTAGAAAAGACACACCCCCAGGGACTGGTGCTGCAGCCCCTCAGCCCCTCTCCCGGGTAGCCAGCAGCTCCAGGGCGGCCGCTGGCCATAGGAGAAAGTAAACAACACCCCAAGTGTCCGGGAACAAAGGCAAGTTGTCTTTCCACGGTGTCAGAGCCGTGTGCCTCTTGTGAAGAATAAGAGCTATTATTACTCGTTATGTCTTATCCTTTTTTTTTTTTTTTCCAAACCAAGTTTCCTTCTAAGGGAAATAAACACCAAAGGTAGGATTCCAAGGAAATGACTCACAGCGGCTGGCAGGGCTCTGGCGAGGCTGGCCCGGGCCCCGCGCTCCAGCCCGCGGCGATGCCCGCCCAGCGCTCCCTCCCTCGCGGGCCAAACCCACTGGGAGCCCACCGCTGCGGGGCTGCCCTGCGTGTCCACGGGACCCAGCGGCGAGGACGCCACCCTAGTCTCGCGGTCACCTCTCCCGCGGCTTCTGCGGCCACAGCTGGGCACTCGGGAAAGTTGCTAGGGCCGAAGAGACGGGAGGGGAGGAAGGGAGGAAAGAGGCGGAGGCGTGGACCAGGCGGGCAGCAGCCTCAGCCCGCCGGGGAGGTGAGCTGAGGACAGAGGAACCGCCGCCGCCCGCAGCGCGGCTTGGCTGCCTAGGAGAAGGGTGCGGGGGCGGGGTGGCGGGGGACAGAAGGTGTCAGCTCCCGCATCTATTCCTTTTTCTTGCAAAGGCGCGCCCCTGACATCCACAATCTCTCCCTCCCCACCTGCCAAGCGCCGCGGCGTCCAGACCTGGGGGCATCCTTTCTACTGATCCCCGTCCCCTAGGGTGAGGGACTAAGCGGCCACCGAGGACCCTGAGTCTACCAGAGCTGCTTTCCCCAACCGCCCCTGGTGTGCACGGGTGGCAGCCGAGCAGCCCGAGAGGAGGCAGCCGTTCCCGCCCTGGAGAAGCCGCCGCGGCGCACGCCGACCCTGGAAAAGCCCGCGCCTCCTCCTCGCCCAGCTGTGCCCCAACGCCCCCCGCGCGGGCCGCTGCAAGTCCACTCGGTGACCCCCGCGCTGACCTCGCGCCGGGAGGACGCGCGGAAGGCCTGGTGGGTGCCAGTCCGCTCAGACAGCAGCACCAGGGGCCGTCGCCCTCCACCCGCCCTGGCAGTCGCCCCCGCGGCCCGCGCGCAGCTCGGCTCTTACCGCGGGGTCAGCGGGGAGGCGGCGGCCGCAGCGGCGGAGCTGCCGCTGGTCCGCTCTGGGCGCGGCGCCAGCCCGGCCGCGGGTGCACACTCGCGCGGGTCCCGGCCCGGCGGCCCGCTCGGCGGTGGCCGCTGGTGCGCGGCGGGCGAGGGTCCCGACCGGTCCCGTCGCCGCGACTGGGGCGCTGCGCCGCCGTCGCTGCAGACGGTTATGGTAATGAGCGGCTCTGTCTAGCGAGGAGCGTGTGAAACCCGTCAATCCTGTTTGCCATTTCCCCGTGGATTTCCGAGGAGAGGTTCTGCAGGATGCCCCCAGGGTGAGAGAGGGAACATGACAAGCGCGCCCGCTCTCCCTCCCTCCTCTCCTCCCGCCGCCGCCGCCGCTCCTCCGGCAGCACACGGGGCGCCTTCCCCGCACCCCCACCCCAGCCCGCCCCCTGCCTCCTTCCCTCCTTCCCGCCCTCCCTCCTCCCTCGCCTCCCCTCTCCTCCCCTCCCAGTGCCCGGGGACACGCGGGCCCAGTTCCAGCCCGAGGCCCAGACCCCACGCGCTCTCGGGCTCCCGCCCTAGCCCTGGGGGCTCGGCTCCGGCCGGATAATGTATTCACTCTGCAACCTTCGGAGATGTCTCGTCCTTTTTTTTTTTTTGGTTTAGTTTTGTTGTTATGTGTGCGTGTGATTAAAAAAAAAAAATCTGTGCCTTTCCCACCCTTTGCAGAAGACTTTCTTCTCCTTCGACACAGCAAAAGGAGATGAGAAACAGATGTCTTTGCAGGACCAAGCAGTTATTCTCCCCTCGCCGCCCTCCCCCGCCAGTTCCCCTCCTGAGCTGCGTCTGTATGAAAAAAGCAACCTTGGTCCTGCTGCAACTTGAATTGGCAACTCTTTCTGGGTGGGGAACCTCCAGAGAAAACCTCCAGGAAGTAAAAAGTAATAAAGAAGGTTGTCCTCGTTCAAGAGAATGTAATTTAAGCCCCAGGATCAGAGTATTTTGCAAATATTACGTTCCCCTATATTGGGCTCAATTGGGTTTGTTTTTTAAAACATTAATTCATAACTTCTGTCTAGGGACCGCTCCACAGTCGAGATGGGTCATTTCAGGTGTAATGAAGGCAGAGGCTTGGAAGGCATAGACCTAATAAAATCGGGAGAAGGCACCTGCACAAAAGTGTTACAAAGACTATAATGTTTGTTTACTGCTACTATGCCAGATGTGCTAAATATAACACTCCTTTAAAACAGTGATCCTCTGACTGTGAAAAAACCAAACCTCTGGCTGCCTGGCTCCCTAGGAATCCAGGAGTTGCACAGACTGAAAATCAGGGAGGGAAGGAAGGAGATCAAGGATGAGGATTAGCATGTGCAAATTGAACTCTATCTAATTTGCATGTTTATTTCTTAGAATTGTAATTAAATTTGTGTAATAAATGTTTTCCATTTCATTTGTACACTTAAAATTTGGGTGACTGACATGCAGTTAAGTGAATTTCCTTTTTTTTTTTTATAAAGCAAATGCAGTTTATTCAATAAAACAGCAAACAAATATTAAACATAATTAGAACTAATCTGTTCTGAAGGTGTTTCTGTTGAACTTTGTACATTAAAGACTCTCAGAGGTTTTCAGGGCATTAGGAAGCCGAGAGAAGGCAATTATGCTGAAAACAGACTAACCCAACAGTCTACCAGGAGCATTATTTCATTTTTTCCAAAAGACATTCCAGGGTTGCATGTCTAAAATTGGGAATTGGGCATCAATCTTGGCTTTATTCTGAGCCATATTAAATTGCATTGGCTCATGCTCCATGTAGGCCATTATGATGACAATTTAAGAATTGTAAAGATCCCATTTTGGGCAGTCAATGAGAATTGTATGTCCAGATTAAGAGTAGAATATACTTTTCATTTGGGTGGGGGAGAAGAGTAAGGAGCAGCAAAGGGCATTTAAAGCAGTGCTAGTACTTAAAAATCTAAATCAGTATCTAAAACTGGTTATTGTCTAAGTCAAATAAAGAACTAAATGTGAGGGCTTAGAGGCATGGCTTATTATGGTTTTTATCTCCCTATATTAAAGTTTTATAGCATTTAAAGGACTATAGGGAAATCCCCACGTACACTTGGCTGTGTCAAAATACATAAAACCAAAAGGAGCAAATTAAGCATAAAATTGAGAAATAACATGAGACTAAATATCAGCATGGGTGCATTGGCATCTTTGGAGCTTTGGCTCTGACAAATGAGCCTTCTGGGAAACTGGCATTACCCTGGGGTGGAGAAGACTCTTGGCTTTAATGTTATAGCAAAATCACAACACAAGTATCAAACCACTGAACTTCACAGCACCTTGGCAGTCCTGCTAGACCCTGTCCTGTTCAGATACATTACGTTAGCATGTTTTGTTGACAGCTTTCCCTGCCCTGCTTTTAATCCTGAAATATTTTCGGAGACTCATGCCCAACTGTTGACAATATGAACCTGTGTCTACAGGTAGAAAAGGGAATCAAATGCCTATGGAATGAGAAACATCATTTAAAAATTTAAGGTAAGCAGTAGCTATGGCATGAGAAAAAAACTGAATCAATAAAATATTTCAAAGAAGTGAATGTTATTTATAATGAGGGACAATATGCAAATGAGAGCTATGATGTCTTCATTTGGGGATGTGTGTGTGAGTGTGTGAGTGAAGTTCCAAGATAGAAGTTTGATTGTACAACTTAAAATACTTTGAGCTGCAAATGTACTAAAGGCAGTGATTGTTTTTCTACAGTTAACGAAGAGAGTGCCAGACTTAAAACTGCTGAAACCCATTTCACAAAGCCTTTTTCTCATTAGATAGATTTCACAAGTAAAATGTGATGTATTCCCATTGCTATGGACACAATGCCTGTGTGTATTAATAAAAAGTTTGAATTACTGGCTTTTTTTAAAAATGCAACATTTTTATAGCAAAATGAGGCATCTACAGTCAGTTTCTCCAATTCTTCTTCTGTGATTCTCAAATCTTTTCCAATCAGGCTTTCTTATTTTATCACTCCATTGAGACCGTTCTAGCGTTGTCACCAATGACCTCCACATTGCCAAATACAAAGGTCATTTTGTATTTTACTTGAGCTGTAAGTAGCATTTGAGCTTTGCTTGCTCCCTCTCCCTTTACACATCTTTATCCTGGCTTCTGGGACAACACACCCACCTGGACTACCTCCTACCTCTCTGATGGCTCCTGCTCAGTCTCTTTTCTGGTTCTTCCTCTTCTCTAGGACCTCTGAAGGCTGGAGTGCCTCAGACTCAGCCCTTGGACCTTGTCTCTTCTCTGTAGCCACTCCCTTGTCAGACTCCTCCAGTCTCTTGGCTTCAAATCCTGCCTACATTCTGATGACTCCCAAATTTATATCTCTCTTTTATTTAGACTCTCTCCTGGCTCCAGCCTCTGGGTAGATGTCTAATCGAGAGACATCCCACAAGCTTTACGGATCCCAAACGCAACCTTTAATAATGTTCTACATTAATAAACCACACTATTTTTCTTGTTTCTCTGGCAGAAAAATGTGGGAGTCATCCTTGAGTCTTTTTTTTTTTTTTAACCTTCATACCCAACATCAGAAAGTCCTTGAGACTTTACCTTAAAAATTTTTCTAGACTCTTATCACTTGCCATCATCTTTGCTACTGTCACCCTGCTGCAAGCCGTCAGCACCATCTCTCATCTGGGGTATTGTAATAGCCTTTTCACTGGTTTCCCTGGTTCAATCTTTGGCTGGTGTACAGTGCAATGTTAGGTCAAGGTCCAATGTGTCAATTACCAAGACTCTACTTATGGTCTTCCCCCATTTCATGCAAAGTAAAAACCACATTTTCACAATGGCCTACAAAGACCTGAAGCCTGTTTTCCCCCCCTCTGACCTCATTCGGCCTCTCACCACTCGGGGCGGTCTGGCCTCCTTTCTGTTTCTCCAGTGTATCAGGCCTTCCCAGCTTCAGGACGTGTGCACTGGTTACTCCTTCTTTTGTTATGCTCTTTCCCCAGAGGGCTGCATGGGTGAATGCTCACCTCTTCCACCATCTTTGCTCAAGGATCACCTTCTTAACAAGGCCTGGCCATTCTGCTGAAAACTCTAGCACTTCACCTTCATATCCTGCTTCATGTTTATCTAGAGGTTTGATTGTCTTCTAATAGTTCTGTATTTTATGTATGTACTATATTTAGCATTTCTCCCACTAAAAAATAAGGTCTGTGAGGGCAGGAACTTTTGTCTTTTTAGTATACCCGGGTATCTTCAGCACTTAGCATAGTACAAGTGCCTGGTATGCTGAAAGCACTTAATAAATATATGATGATTGACTAAGCAATTGATTAACAGTTTCATGTATGCAGAAACACAAATAAGACTAAAATTGTGCTACTCTAATCTAGTGTATATTATGGTGAACCAGGCAGTTAGTTTATTATCTCCTTTTCTTTTTCTAGAATTCTCCAGCCCAGTGCTCTCATCAGCCCTAACAGTTCCAAGACCTGAGGCCAGGATTCCTAGCACCCAATTGTTTCCTGCTGCCCTGCCTTCCTGAAAGTCTCCAGGAAAGATTTTAAACAAGTAGATGCTGGTGCTCTGGGCCAACCTGCCTTCCTTTCCCCCAGCACATTTCCATCCATACAAAGATGCTTGTCCTGAACTACAGTCTTATACAAAATTACAAAGTGTGTGAAGCTGCTCCCAGGACCCTTTAATGTCATTTCATGGCAAAGTCATCCTTTCAGAAACTAGGAACTCATCCACTTTCTTTCTCATCCTCCTTCAAAGCTCACTAAGAAACATTTCAATAATTACCTGCATTTTATATGCAATAATTGAGCGAGGTATGGCAAGTGAAGTAGACATGAATAAGACACTGTTCCTAGACTCATGGAGTTGTTAATAAAGTGAGTAGCATAAGACAAGCATAGAAATAAAGGTACTATCGAGTAAGTTGTCGCACAGTAGATGCCATGAGGGTTCAAAGGTGGGACGATCACCTCCAGCTGGGGGGAGCCAGGAAGATTTATTTGAGAGACTAAAACTTGATCTTGAAGATAGGTAGCTCTCGAGGAGCAGAAATGAAGACTGGGTGAAAAATATTTCAGGTGAAGGAAACTATTTGAGGAAAGGCACATAGGTTGGAAAGCAAATGGGTATCTTTAGAGAAGAGTGAGTGTTCTGGTTTTGCTAAAGCTTACGTGAAGGCAGAAGGTAGACAAAGCCATATCATAATAATATACATTGGAAAGCAGACGAATCTGATTTTGATTTAATAAACAATGGAGAGCATTAAAGATTTTTGAACCAGAGAGTGATATGATCAAAGCCAAGCTTTAGGAGGAAGTAATGTACAGTGGAGAGTGGGTTGGGAACATTAGATAGGGCACTCTTTCAGCAGCCTAGTGAGGACTCCCTAGTGCTCTTAGGTCTGCTTTAGATAAGTGTGAGACCAGTGTGAAGTATCACAGAGTTGAAATCGTCAGGATATAATCACTGATTATAAGGAAGAGAAAAGTGAAAATTCACCATGAGGTTACTACTTGCGTTAACGTGTGACTATGTAAACCCATAACAGATGGGAATGTTACCTTTTTGTTCTGTTTTCCTTTTCTTCCTCCAAGGAGAATTGTCTCCCTATAGCCTTTCCCTGCCTTTGGTAGGAAGGGCCTACACAGTATTTTCTTGACCCCAAACCTGAACACACAGGTCCACACTGTGCCAGAACACAAAGTCAGAAACAGGTGTGAAGGGAATGTCTTCTGTTGGTTCTGGTACGTTGAGCATGAGGTGTTCATGGAACAGACAGGTGGAGGTGTCCAAGGGTCAGCCGAATAGTCTGGTCTGGCCAAGGATAGAAGAAGAAAGCAAATTATAAAAATTTATGATTATTTTAATAAACATTAAGGCCCACACCTTAGGACTTAATGAAATTATGGAAGACATTTAAAAGAATTAGAGTGAGATCTTAGATCATCACCTTGAAGAATATGATAAATGAATTTATTCAGAGAGGAAAATAACATTTTGGGCTTAATACATGACTTTCCTCAGTGATGTATGTATTTAATGGTCTGCAAAGACCTTTTTGGCTTAAATTTTATTATTTTTTAAATTTATTTTATTATTTTTTTTTGAGACAGAGCCTCAAGCTATCCCCCTGGGTAGAGTGCCATGGCTTCACTGCTCACAGCAACCTCCAACTCCTGGGCTCAAGCGAGTCTCCTGCCTCCCCCTCCCAAGTAGCTGGGACCACAGGCGCCCGCCACAACGCCCGGCTATTTTTTTGGTTGCAGCCGTCATTGTTGTTTGGTGGGTCCGGGCTGGGGATTCGAACCCGCCACCTTAGGTGTATGTGGCTGGCGTCTTAGCCAGTTGAGCTATAGGCGCTGAGCCAGGAGTAAACACTTCTAATGGGGCTGTCCAGTGGAGGTGGGAAAGGGGGACTTCCCTTAGTGCTGTCTGCATGTGGGCCAGAGCCAGAGAACTGAAGACTCTGAGTTGCAAAGACTACTTGGCCTAACCCTTCAAAGTCCACAGGAAGAATCTGAAAGCCAGAGTGAATAGTGACAGCCAAGATCATACAGTGGGTTGTGGCGTCCAGGCCTGGAATCCTGAGGTTTCACAATCGGTCCCCTAATTGCACTACAGTCATGATAACAGAGCAGAAGAAAGGCAGTGTCCCTGAGGGTTAAGAGCACTAGCTGTAGGTCAGGCCTGACGTTCACTGGTTACCAGCTGTGTGCTTCTGAGCCAACTACTCAGACCCTGGTGGGGGGGGGGGTTGTTTGTTTGTTTTAAGACACAGTCTCACTCTGCTGCCCTGGGTAGAGTGCCATGGCATCGCCATAGCTCACAGCAACTTCAAACCCTTGGGTTTGAGCAATCCTCTTGCCTCAGCCTCCTGAATAGCTGGGACTATAGGCACCTGCCACAATGCCCAGCTAATTTTTTCTATTTTTAGTAGAGATAGGTCTCACTTTTATTCAGGCTGGTCTCAGACTTCTGAGCTCAAGCAATCTACCTGCCTCAGCCTCCGAGAGGGCTAGAGTTACAGGTGTGAGCCGCTGTGCTGGCAGAGCCTGGGTTTTTTTCATCTGTAAAATGAGGATAATACTAGTAGCAATGTCACAGGAATATTTTGAGAATTCAGTAAGATACATGAAGAGCTTAGAATAGTGCTGGCATGTGGTATGTGCCCAGGAAATATTAGCTGTTTGTTCTTTACTATTTTAGTGATGCAGATATGATGATGCTTAGCTGCACACCTAGACACTCAGCCATCTTCTTGGCTGAAGCCCAGTCATCTCCAGCTTGTCTGGGTTTTTGGTTCTTCCAAAGAAAGGTAGCCCTGAAACAGTAGGTGCTAGGATCAGGGAAAAGAAACATACCAGAATCCCCTCACCAGATGGTCTTTGCTCTCAGTAGGGCTCCTTCAGCCCAGGAGCGTCCCTGCTGTCATCAGACAGCACAGGTGCTGGTAGTTCAGCTCCAAGCCCAGCTTGAGAAGCATCAGGAAGCACCTTGGGCAACAAAACACAAACCATGATAACCACATTCCTATCAGTCTCCTTGGGCCAGGCCACCCTCAGGAGGTGATGGTACAGTGTTGACAGGAAGGCTAATTACAGGCATGACCTGCTGGGTTGGGAATCCTGGCTTGTTTGTCCAGCACAGTGTACCTGAGTCATCCATCCTGGAGCCTGCAGCCACCTGGGCCTGCAGCCGGACCAGGAGGCTGCCAGGAGTCTGGAATGCCTTCTGTAGGCCAAACCTGGCTTGTGCCAGCACTTCCTGCATGTTCTCTCCTCAGAAAGCGGGTCAAGGCAGTTTGGCTCCATAGATGTAGCTACAAACTGAATGAAGGGCCTGGCGGGGCCTGACAACAGCCAGGCCCCAGGCCTGTTCTGAAATAAGTAAAAAGAGAGCTGAGCCTCAGAGTCTTTGGAAAATCATATCCATGGGCCAGGCACAGTGGCTCATGCTTGTAATCCTAGCACTCTGGGAGGCCGAGGTGGGTGGATTGCCTGAGCTCATGAGTTTGAGACCAGCCTGAGCAAGAGTGAGACACCATCTCTAAAAAAATAGCTGGGTGTTGTGGTGGGTGCCTATAGTCCCAGCTACTTGGAAGGCTGAGGCTAGAAATATCTTAAGCCCAAGAGTTCAAGGTTGCTGTGAGCTGTGACACCATGGTACTCTACCAGGGGCAACAAAGTGAGACTGTCTCAAAAAAAATAAAAATTAAAAATATGGTTCAGCGCCCATAGCACAGTGGTTACAGCGCCAGCCACATACACCAAGGCTGGTAGGTTCGATCCCAGCCCAGGGCCAGCTAAACAATGACAGCTGCAACAACAACAACAAAAATAGCTGGACGTTTTGGTGGGTGCTTGTCGTCCCAGCTACTTGGGAGGCTGAGGCAAGAGAATTGCTTAAGCCTAAGAGTTTGAGGTTGCTGTGAGCTGTGATGCCATAGCACTCTACCAAGGGCAACATAGTGAGACTCTGTCTAGAAAGAAAAATAAAAAATAAAAACTACAATAGAATTAGAAAATACATTTGTCAAAGGTATAAAACATGAGAAAGAAATTCCCCTGCCCCTTCTGACCCTTGAGGAGATTTCCTCAGGAGTGACCACCTCTGGCACAGTTGACCAAGGGTACCTGAGAAGGCTCAAGGGGACACCTGTGTGTGGGATAGGACACACAGGAAGCAATGTTTTAGGACAGTAATCCCATAAGAGTGTAGCTCTCTCCTCTTTCAAGAAAGAGAGCTAAAGAGCCCCCATGAAATGAAGGATGGCTGGGAGGTGGGGGGCCGGGGTGGGGGTTGTATCAGCCCCTGCCTCCCCTTGCTGTGTTGCCTTTGTCTCCCTCTCCCAGGTGGCTCCTGGTCCCCCTGCTGTGCAGTCTGTGCCCTGTTGTCACCCACAGCTCTCAGGTTTCAGGAAGTGAGGAGGAGGACAGACGATCCCTGAGGGAAGGGAGAGGTGGGAGGGTGGAGGAAGACCTAATTCTGGCCCTGCTGACTAAAACATGACCTCAGTGCCAGAAGGACCGGCTTTCTGGTTCACATGCTGACCTAGGGTGCCTCTCCACCCAGACCTTCAAGATGGCCTCACGCAGGCTGTTGTGGCTCTTGGTAGACAGGAAGCAGTCCTGGGCTGTGTGTAGCAGAGGTCAGCCAGCTGTGGTCCCAGTGCTCTTCATCCCTTAGGAAGGCCTCAGGGCTTGACTCCCCCAGGGCAGAGTCCCTCTTGCCTCAGCCTCCCACGTAGCTGGGGCTACAGGTACCCACTACAATGCCCAACCGCATTCTCTCCAGATCTTTAAGGAATCCCCAAAAGTGTACTTCCCTATGTCCACAAGCCAGTCTGTCATGGATAGTCACCGTGGGTCATCTGACATCAGGTTCTCTGTCTCTGCCTTTAGCTCTCACTGGCTGATCTCACATACCTCAAAACCACTTGAGGGAGTCAAAGCTGCTGTGTC
>CAUYTI010023108.1:0-20901 GCA_963575145.1 Galago senegalensis | reverse complement strand
GGTACAGGTGAATCTTTCTAAGAGTAGAATGTGAACGTTTTAAAGCAATAACTGAGAAAATGACATGAAGGCTGTGTTGACCAGTTTGATGGAAGTATTTCAGAATGCATGTGAAAACCCCACACTGTACCCCAGAAGTGCTTTGATGTACATAGTTACCATTCAATAAAAAAAAATAAAAATAAAAAAAAAAGACTGTTCTTGAAGGATCATGATTTCAGCAGGCAAAATATTAGGTCTCAGAAGATGATATATGGCACAGAATCAAATGAGGAATATACACATTTCTAGGGGTGTTCAAGCTGTAAATGATGCCAGCTGATAAAAAGCATCATTGAATTGGGGGTGCCCTCCCCTACTATGCTGGCTGATCTTCACCAGCAACGTCACTTAACTGCACCTGTAGTTTGCCAGGTCTGTCTGCAAAAATGGCATGTAAATAAACATTTTCATTGTGAATTGCATCACTGCATTGGGTGAAGTCAGTCTTATCATCAACACGATTGTGGGTTCTTTATAAAGTCCCAGTTAAAAGCACCAGTTAGGCATTACTTTGGGGACATAGCTGAACAAGGTAGGCAGGCTTAACCCACATTTGAGGTTACCCTCTTAGTGATTAAATTGATGAGAACTGGTCAGCTGCAACTCCTGCCAAATTATTCTACTGGGCGCATCCCCTTTAGGTGATGTAGAGGTCTCAGAGGAGATTAAACAAGAGAACACAAGGGATCCCCCAGGATGACAGAGGGAGAGAATCACGTGTTCCCATTGCAAAGCTCAAAACTGGTTTGGGGAAAGGTCTAACTATGAGCTAGGGCTTTAAATATCCGGACCTCAGTGTGAAACGTCCCACATTCAATGAAAACAGGGCTGCTGATAGAGTTTTCACTTGTTTTGGTGGCAGTTCCCTCTTTTAAAAGTTAGAGGAAGATATAATGGGTGTTGTAACTGTGGAACTACTTCAGATTAACAAGGTGAATTCTTAGTAATTACAAAAATCTGAGGTGTAAACCATACTGTCATCTGAGCCACAGAGAGATTTCTAGCATAGTAGTTAGATAAGGCACACATGAATTTAAAATTCAATTTTCAAAATATCCTAAGTAGGTAGGTATAATCCCATTTATTTCTTGTGCAGTTTATTTCCCATCACTTTCAGTTTTATCCTCTGGAAACTCCTCTGTATCCTCAAACAAAAGGTGTGAACAACAAAAATAATACAAGAAAAGGCAAAAGATTGGGAAGTGCTCATTTCCTGTTTTCCACCTAAATTATCCTCAGCTATAAGAATTCGATTGGAAATGGTAAGACTGACTACCCTAAAAGGGACTAAACATTACATCAATGATTATAAAAGCGAGACTGTTATATAGTTTATACAATTTTTAGGTCTCTGGCTCAATGGATTGTATCATAGGAAACTGAGAAAAAAACCTTACATTCAACCATAGTGACATGATCAGAAATCCATGGGGATGCTTTAGCATGATCTAGGGGCCTAGCAAAGTTGGGATTTTCAAAAGAGAAAAGTCAGAACCATAAGCCCACAACTGCTGAGCCTATATACAGGCTAGGCGATATTCTAGAACACATAGTTAGAAGATAGTCTTAGAAGGGGAGTTTTTGCGTGTTCATAGCTGGGAGCAGCGATCTCTAGGATTGATTTAACACCGCTTACTAAGAGTGCCACTTCACAATACCATCCTTTCTTTATTCATTGGGTCACAAGTGAACGTGCAAGCAAATGTTTTGCATATTTCTCATTTATGTGGCCTGGCTCATAATATTGTCAGCTGGATAAATAACGGCTCCAACACCCCTGCTCCTTCTCTGTCCCATCTGGGGGATGCTTTTGTCATGACATGAACCTGGATGTTGATGGCATGCTTATCAAATCTGTTACTGGTAGTTAAAATCCTAAATGACGATATCTGCAGAAAAGACCAAAAATATTAAACAGCTGACAAGATGTTCTCAATAGAAAATTATCAGAATCCAGGTCCTACCCTTGCCTACACCTCCCCACTCACAATTATAAAATTATAGGATACTGGAGATGAAATTTATTAGTAACATGTGATAGATAGACATAACTTTTAGTTGGCCAAGAGATTAATAATGGGAGAATTAATGAGATATAGTTTTTACAGATTATTGCAACTTTGGAATTTGGGTGTTATAGTTAATATAAGTGTGATTCTTTATCTTGTGAACACTATATATTTAGAGGACATAGCTAAATAGGTTTATGTTTTTGGAATGACTCATAAATATGATGTTTAACCAAGAGAAAAGGAGACTGATTTGTGTGTATGCCTACACATGTCTACACTTGTCTTTATGATATCTTTATCTGGTCCCCAAATATGGGAAGAGTCATCTTATGGAAAGAGGACTGGAAATACCTTGTGATGCCAGGAATATTCCAGTTGCAGCTCAAATGTCACCTCCTCAGAGGCTCAGAGGAGCTGTTTATAGCACCCAGAGTAAGTATCCCCTCCTCCCAGACACCACTCTCTTGTTTAATTTCTTCTATAAATACCTGGCGTTAGTTGACAGTTTTCTTTGTACGTTTTCTTTTCCCCATCTTTATTCATTACTATAAAATCCCTATGAAGCAAGGACTTTGTCTTTCTTGTTGAGTGCTGTATCCTAGGTGCCTACTCTGATACTTTGCCCATGGGAGCCATTTAATAGGAAGGAAGGAAGGAAAAGAAAAAGGAAGCAATGAAGGATGAAAGATGGAAGGAGGGAACAGAGAAAGGAAAAAAAGAAAGAAAAAAGAAAGGAAGAAAGAAAGAATATGAATGAATTCCAATGGGCAAAGCAGAAGTAGTGCTCCAAGTTATGGGGAGACTAATTTTAATTTAATATGAGGTGGGACGCCCCACTGCACTTGTCTGATGTTGGAGCCAGTTCTTTCTGGAGACAGTTTCCTCTCTAACTGGATATTTTCAAAGAGAATATAATGGCCCAGGAGTAGAATGAGAAATGGATTAAATGACCCCTGCAATTTATTCTGATCTTGAGATTAAGCTAAAAATATATTTTACATTTAAAATTTGTCCTCCTCTTTAAGATTCAGTATTCTATAACATCAACCAAGCCTTATCAGCGCCAACCATGCGGATTCTGTACTCTGGCTATTAAGGAAGCAACACAGCTGTGGGTGAGGGGAAAGGTAAGAACATGGCCGTGCTCACAATCTGGGATGGCCACACTGAAAAAATCCCACTTCTGAATAGTTTTGAGAAGTTGCTTTTAACTTTTTGCTTTAGGTTTTTCATTTGAGAGAGGCAAATATTAATGCCTTCCTTGTAGACATGTTTTGAGACCTAATTAAATATTTCAAAAGTATTCCTGGCATCCTTAGATGAAAAGCACCTGATAACAAATGGCCTTATTTGCTTCAAAGATGCTTCCCTGGTAAATGTCCCCACCATAGAGCCTGCCTCTGTGTGTGTGTGTGTGTGTGTGTGTGAGAGAGAGAGAGAGAGAGAGAGAGAGAGAGAGAGAGAGAGAGAGAGAGAGAAAGAGAGAGTCTAGTGAATGGATAAACTCAACCAAGCGCAGGCCAGAAGTCCTTTGTTAGTGAGTTGGGAACCCTTGAAAAACATGGATTTGTTTTCCACATTTCAGTTTTACTCTTCCTGAAGTCTAAGAAAGCTTCACTTTAGGAGGGGCAGGCACAGAGCTTGCCAAAGAAAAGTAGGGCGAGAGTCAGGGTTGGGGCCCTTAATACTTCCTGCGGTGCCAGGGACCGGCATCAGAGCTCACAGGCTGCAGGGGTGAGGCTGTGTGCAGCTCCAGCCAGGGGGTCTCTGGTTGGTATGGGCATGTACACTGCTTGTCTAGGTGACATCTGCCTTTGGAATATCATGACCACCACCTTTGTCTATGTCCCTGACCGCAGTGTCCCGTCACCTCCCCTCAGCGCTTGGTTCTGTAAAGGTATAGCTCAGACCTGACCAGTCGGGGCGGTGCCTGGAGTTTGTACGCAGACATTGAGAGTGACGAGTCCTCTTTTCGCAGAGGTCAGTTACTACGCGGGGAGGGTGAGAATGGGCCTGCTGAAAACCATCTTTCCTAGGGCGAAAAGAAGGAGGCCAACCCATAAAGGAAAGCAGAACAGGGGAAAAGGGAGCAGAGAGAGCCAAGGTCATTCCAGGAAACCGGGGTAAGCCAGGACGTAACTTCTCAGTGCATCTTCAGACCATGTCTGACCAAATTGTGTCACTTGCAAGGAAAAGAATCTCAACTAACATCTGGCTGCCACTGGTAAGACAGACCCAAACTCTTGTCTGTACGTGTTGGCAACCAGAAGCAATAAGGTGAAGGGAAGTGAGAGCTGGGCTTCCACGATAATAGTTTAGTAGGTTGGGGGAATTTGAAAGGTAGATTCTGAAGTCAGGGGGGACTCTTCAGAGGATATTAGGATAAGCCAGAAAATGGAAGGCGGTCAGAATAATGAAACTAATTAATGGACATTTACTGTCTCTGGTTCTGGGCTGTGTTCTTTACTACATTATCTTGTTAATATTCACAACAACTCTAGGAAGTTAATATTCACATCTTCCCATTTTAGTGATGAGAAAACTAAGGCTTAGTGGGGTTAAGTTACTCTTTTAAGACCCCAGAGTTAGAAAGAGGCAGACTTTTATTGGAGCCCAGATCCAATAAAACTTATTTCAAAGTTGTCCATGGGCTTCTTAGAGGGAGAAATCAAGCCTTAAGGACAGCTGTGTGTTCCTGTGAGCATGCACATGTGTGGCTGGAATGGCAGAGAGAGGTTAGGAGGTGGGGCTGGGGTAGTAGAGAGAGGCTAGGAGGTAAGGCTGGGGTAGCAGAGAGAGGCTAGGAGGTGAGGCTGGAATTGCAGGGAGAGACAAGGAGGTGGGAAGTGGAGAGGGCAGGAGAGAGGTGAGGAGTCCACTTTCAGCCATGCTGAGTTGGGGGTGGGTCTGTGCTTATTCACCAGGGCCTCTCATCGTGCCTGGCATCTAAGAAGTGGTTGACAAATATTTCCTGGAGACTATCGCTCCCCATTCATGTGCATTTCTCTCCTTAGGAGGGACCCAGTTGAGTACAAGACTTTCCTTGCTGATTTTCAGATCTGATATCTTTAGGGTCCTAGTTTATTACAGTTGAGGGAATGAGTTGGAGAGTTTTAGAGGAATGCAGGCATTCCAGACATACCTCCCAACCTCCTCACCCTTCTCTGCCCACTGGACAGGCCAGAAGGGAGATTTTACTTCAGTCCCTCCATTTTATTTTCTGTATATGTCTATTTTTTTCTTCTGTAGGGTGGTATGAGGTTAAGGTTATCTGTATGTTTTATTTTGGGCTGCCACAACAAATTGCTTTAGACTGGGTAACAGAAATAACAATTATCTATTCTCATAATTCTGGAGGCTGGAGTGCCCAGATCGAGGTGGCAGTAGACTTGGTGTGTGGTGAGGGCCCACTTCCTGGGTGGCAGATGGTTGCCTTTTGCTGTCTCTTCACATGGCAGAGAGAGAGCAAAAGGCATCTCTGTTATATCTTCTTATAAGGGAACTAATCCCATCACGAGGGCTCCACCTTCTCAGACTGTATTGCTCTAACATAATACTATGGAATGGATAATTTTTAAATGACAGAAATTTATTTCTCAGAGTTCTGGAGGCTGGGAATCCAAGATTAAGGTGCCAATAGTCCACTTGTCTGGACTGGTGAAGGCTGTGTTCTGTCTCCAAGATGGCACTGAGTTGCTGTGTCCTCACCTGGCAGAAGTGGCGAGTGCTGGGTCCTCACATGCTGGAAGGGAGAAGGGCAAAAGGGTCCAGCTACTTCCCTTCAGCTCTTGTATAAACCAGTATTCCTACTCAGGAGGGCTGGGTCCTTGTAGCCTGTTCACCTCTCAAAGGCTTCACCTCTTGTTACTGCTGCATTTGGGATTGTTTCAAGGCAGGTTTTATAGGAAACACCTGCATCCATAGCACTTCCTAAAGGCCCCACCTTAAAATACTGTCATGTCGGGGATAAGAGATTTAATACATGAATTTTGGAGGGACATTAGTATAGCAAATGGATCACAAGCCGTGAATATTAAGACTAGAAAGTTAACACTTTCTAGTATTAAATAGTGGTAATCACCAAAGTATTTTACCTGTGCATAGTACAAGGCAGTTCGCAAAATGGGCAGTAACAACCCCAAAGATCAGCTGAAATGGACAGATTTGCATGTTCTATAGAATTGCCAGTTCAATGCTCAAGTATGGACTTTTGGTGCCTAATCAAGCAGCTGCAATTAAAATTTGAAATCTCAATGTTCTCAGGAAAGCAGACACGACGCGTGCCAAATGGCTGCCTTTAGAGGCTTTTTGAAAATGTTTACAAGTTGGATGAAAGCGGTGGCTTTCCCAGATGGTGGCTGCATGTGAGGGATTTCTCTAGGGTCAGAGGGTGTGAAGAGAATCACAGGTGCTGTTTTGTTTTGTTTTCAGCAGCTGACAAGGTAGACAGGAAAATAAAATCCTTTAATAATGAGGATAAAAACAAATGGGAGGGCAGGTTTGCACCACAGCAGGAAAGCCCAGGGACGAGATGCAGCCCACTCTCGGGTCTCTGAGCTAGCCCTAGGGAAGGTGCCTGGCGGCCCAGGCTCTAGGGTAGGAGGCTGGGGTTGCCTGGAAACCAAGTGCACAGTCCATCTGTCCCTACAGAATGATGGTCCAGTGCTTGTCCTGTATTTCAGGTACTCACAAGGTCACTGGGGGGAGGGGTGAACTTAGGCCACCTGGCAGGGTCTAGAAACTGGTATCCTGGGAGCATTTCATGCAAAATTACAGCAATACAATTAAAAGCTGAAATAGCAGGAAAATAGCTATTCTTTTCCAGGAGCTTCAGCAGCTGTTTTAAGCTAGATCTCTCGGTTTTAAAGAGTGAATGTCCAGGGAGCTAGGAAAAAAAAAATCTATAAATCAGACATGACTTTCTTCTTCTCCACAAAGAAAAGAAAGCAGAAAAGGAAAAAAAAAAAAAAAGACAAAGCAGCAATCACCAGCCCGGAGCTTGTCCCTACTTCTGCTGCCTCCTTCCACAGCTCGGTCTTTCTCCTCCTTGGTACTCTCCACTGTTCACAATATTAACATGAAACCTGAGATGCCTTTTCCCCCTCCTGGTGGAGAATGTCATTTTATTTTCTAGACAGGAAGAAATTGATTTTTTGTCTGCTCCGAATGAGGCTGAAATGAAAGTGGCTCTATTCAACAACAAAATCAAATTCAATAGACGTAACATCTTTTCTCTGCAAAACATTTCTATTCAAAAATCAGAAATGACCACGACATCATTCTTGTCCTTAAATGAAAGTTTATGAAGGTACTATATCATTTTTTTTAATGGGGAGGGAGAAGAAAAAGGTTGTTCTGTTTTAACATGTTTTATTATTTGAGCTGACAAATAAATAAAACAAAACAAAATAAAAAACAAAGGCCAAAGCAATGCCATGAGATCTAGAATTCCTTGTGGTTGGGAGCAGACATTGAACTCCAATGGTCCTTTGTTCAAATTCAGGATTAATTAGCTCCCTAGCCATAGACAAGATATGGAACATGGTCACTGGGCCTCTGCTGCTCTATCTATCAGATAATAATGATAAAACCTTCCTCTCAGAATGGCTGTGATAATTCGAGGAGAAATATCTCCTTAAGAACTGTGAAGAACTTAAGAACTATAAAGTCTCAGCACAGCATATAGCGTAGAGTCAATGCTCACATATCTGAGCTCTTGTTATTCATCATTGCTTTGGAAAGTCAGCTGTGGAGGAAGGAAAAAGTGATGCTGATTATCCTCACATCCATTCAAAGTGTGCAATGGGCCCTCTGCATGTGCTGGTGCATACGCACATGTGTGCACACACATGCTCGCGTGTGCCTGTGCCCACACACATGCATATGTGCACATGTGCATGCATGTGTGTGGGTGTGCATACTGTGTGATCATGTGTGCATGCACATGTGTGTGTGTGAGAAGTTGCACAGGTGTCTAGAAGGGGAAGAGAATCATAGGCTCCAGGCTTTTGGGCTGAGCAGGCTCATGCAGATTTTTTCAGAAGCAGGAGGTATATATTTTTGAATAAACCTCCCATTAAATATGAGAAAGCTAAGTGTGTGTTGTGGATTGCGAGAGTGTTGGGTGTCTCATTTAGAAAAGCCTCCTCAAGGATGTATATGGCACCTCTACATTGCCTTGGTTGTTTGCAAGGCCTGCAAGGACTTTTTCCCCTCTGAGCTATTTGACACCAAAACCCATGAGAAAGCAGCCGGAGAAAGCTGCCCGACTTACACAGCCCTGCTCCCTGCTGAGTTTGCCAGAAGGACAGTAACTATTAATTAGCACTGCTGTGTCTTCTTAGGAAGGTAACAGGCGGGATCTGTGTTTTCTTTGCTGAAATCCTCCCATGCTTTGGGAAGAAGCTCTGATTGGCCCTCTAATGTGATTATTCGACTGTTCTATAGATATCAACTTATTTCATGCCACTAAGAATAGTTCCCTTATTTTAGAATAAGACTTTCAATGGAAGGAAAGCAGAATATTTTGCCCCAAAATATACTCGTTTGGCAATTTTTTTTTTTGCAGTTTTTTTGGCTGGGGCTGGGTTTGAACCCACCAGCTCCGGCATATGGGGTTGGCGCCCCCCCTTTTGAGCCACAGGCGCTGCCCTCGCTTGGTGTATTTTGATATGGCCATGCAGAGGGGCTGCAAACTGCAGAAATGGCTCTGAAAAGCATTTTTTCCAAAGTAGATTTGCATGTGGGGAGAAAATCACATAAGTGACCTAAGTGGTCAGACTTTCCCTGGGGCTGTCCTTATCCGATCTAGACAGGATTAACTCATGGGAAAAGGAGACTAAAAACCTGACACTTTTAAAGGTCTGACAGAGATACTTGTCACAGGCTCCCATCCATTCTTCCTGAGACCCCTGCAAGACAGCCTGTGTCAGGCTCTGCTCCTCAGTCTCCTCCAGAGCCCTTTTTGGTCTGTAACCGAGTGGAGTCCAACAGCTTCATGCCCAGGCCCCTCCTTTAGTCTCACACTTGGCTTCTGTGGCCTGTGCATGTCAGTACATTAGCATGCCTTCTCCCTTTGTGGTTAGTGCTCTCTGTCTCTCTCTCTTTTTTTTGTCTGCCTTTTGTCTATTTATTTCAATACACTTAGACTCAAATCATCAGAGGGAAAATTTGAACTTTTCTATACAAGATAGTCTTCAAAAGTCAGTATGATTTAAGGAGGATGTGTGTCTGTGTGTTTTGTTTGTTTGTTTGTTTTGAGTTTCTTTTCTGAATATCACTGAGCATTCAACAAATATTTACAAGGCCTCCACACTATGACTTTGATAATTAGCATTACTCGTTGAAAGGAAGACTTTTTAAAACCTTGAAAAAGAGTTATCTGCCATGGATTTTTAAAAAAAATACTATTCTTAAAATGTTAGCTCACCTGTGATGAAAATTGCCTTAGAATTTACATAGATGAAATAGGAAAATACAAATTGGCCATGCTACTTACTCCTTAATTTTGATTTAGGACAGCATAAAACTCTTAATCAAATTGTTCAGTGTCCTAGCACTGATGAGGCTTCCAACCAATTTTCTAGAAGGGGGTGCCAATGATTTTGCATGTTTGAACAAGAGACACGGCCCCCCCGCCCCTCCACTTCAGAGCTCCGTGAAGCACCGTGGACAGTTTTTTTGATGGTGGGAGGAAAATGAATGAGGACTGCATACTTCACAAATGCAAAGAGGCTTTCTGACTAACTTTTTTTCAGGTTTTCCTCCTTGCTTTATTATTAAGAGAGCTTAAAAAACTGGCACAGAAATCAGGCCTCAGGTAGAAACACTCTCTAGTTTGTGACAATCACCTCCCTAGCTTGAATGCTTCTAGATTATAACCCCTTGTGAGTGGCTCTTTTCTGTATGAAACGTATCAGTGTAATGATAAGTTCACACACATGCAACCAAATGATTTTTAACAAGGACGCCAAAACAATTTAATAAAAAGAAGAAAATCTCCTCAACTAACTATATTAAGATAATTGAACATCAATGTGGGAAAAATAAAGACCCATCTCATACCCTATACAAAAATAGATTGAAGATAGGCCCAAATGGAAAACCTAAAACAATAAATCTACTAGGATAAAACATAGGACTGTCTTCATAGCCTTGGTTTAGGTACAGATTTCCTAGAGAGGACGCAACAACTGTAAACTATTAAAGAACAAACATTAGTCAACTAGGCTATCAAAATTTAAAAAACTCTGTGTATTAAGAAATAGCATCAAGAAAATTGATAGGCAATTCACAGAGTGGGAAAAATAAATCACAATACATATATGACAAGTGGCTTATCCCTAGTGTGTAAAGAACTACAACTCAATAACAAAAAAGACAACCAAATAAAAAAAATGGACAAAATACTTAAACACTTCTTAAAAGATGATATACGAATGGTAGTAAGCCATGAAAAGAACATTATATCTTTCTGGAAATGGAAATTAAAACCACAATAAGAAATCACTCTATACCCACTAGAATGGCTAAAATGTGGGAGTATTTGGCCCAATTGGAGCTCTCATACATTGGTAGTGGGAGTGCAAAATGGTGCACCCTGTTTAGAATTTTCTTAAAAATTGACATAGATCTAACATATGACCTAAGCACTTATCCAAGAAGAGTGAAGATAACACGTGAAGAATGTTTATAGCAACTTTATACATAGTAGCCCCACTATACGCTGGGAATTTCTTGTGTCCATCAGTGGACTGGATAAACAAACTGTGGGGTATTCATATATTGACCTTCTGCTCAATAACAAAAAGGAGCAAACTATTGGCAGATACAACAACTTAGATGGATCTCAAAAACATTATGCTGAGTATAAGAAGCCAGATCCTTTATCCCCCTCAATGCTACAAACTGATTCCACTCATATGACATTCTAAATGAAGCAAAACTGTATTTCATCATGATGGAGCTAGGATCAGTGGTTACCTCTTATCAGGGAAGGGGCAGAGACTTTCTGCAGGGCAGTGCAGGGCTCCATGCTTTGGTATTTCAGCATTTCACTGTGTGTCAAGTAAACTCCAGTTTCAAGAAGAAAGTTAAAATGGAAGCCAAGGCCAAAAGACTGGCCAGTGATCATGGGTAGAAAAAGAGAGCTTTATTTGTCTTGCAAGAGCTTGGCCAGATGGAGCTCTGGATAATGAAGGAGCTCAGATGGGTTACCAGGATAGAGCCTGGGTTACCAGGACAGAGCACCTCTCACGGGGAGGCCTACCCCAAAGGGACAGCAGCAAAATGAGGCTGGGACAAAGGGAGGGGCAAAGAGTGGAAGACAAAGCAGATCAAGAGAAAGATGTTGCTTGAAATAGATTCTGAAAGACTGAATGATGATGGTAATAAAGAAATTTTTGCAACAGCATGTGGACGTGTTGCATTAGTAGGAAGACTGATTTGTTTGTGCTCCAAGGCTGTGGCTTACAACCAACATCACTGTGCAGAGCCACACATTTAGGAAATACTTGTTGAATGCATGTTCTTCTGGAGGGCCTTCATTCCTAAATCACCCACCTTCCCTACCTTAATCTTCTCTTCCTACTTTAGCTAACTGGTCTTGGGGCCAGCATGATTTAAGGCAAGTTGTAAAGACATGCTGAAGGAGGGAACGCTGGTAAGGAATGAGGAAAGGCATTCTGCCAGAGGAAACCTGCACAAAGATGGCTGATATGGCAGAGATTTACTCCTTCCCTCCTGGTGAGCAGCTTTTAGACAACCGTCTTTTGTCTCCATTAACCAAATTGGATTTGAACCAAAGAAAAGCACTTTTATTTTCCCAGCTTCCTGAGCTATCTAGTCCTTCCTCCTGGGGTGGCTCTTTTTCAGGCACCCAGATCATTTATCATCAGTGAAATAGCTTGCTGAGAATATGAAATGCTATAAGTCAAGACATGGACCTAAATCAATTAGAGAAAGTCAAGTCTTCATGCTTTTAATTTATTGCCAGGAGGAGAGAGAATGACTAGTGTGACTCTCCTCTGGGGCTTTGTCGTGTGTGCAATAGAAAGAAAATGAGCTGTGTTCTGAACAAAACCAGAGAATGCAGGAGCAAGGAGACATTGCACCATTGTCTACACCCAGGAAAGGAATTCAAAGTGGTTAGGACCAGCTTGGCTTTCCCCTGTATTCTCTCTCTCACGGTGTGAGGGAGGCCCTCCGAATTATTTATAGCTTCTTTCCACTTAGACTTATGTTCTTGCAGATGCCAGGAGTGCCTGACACTTCCTCAGGAAGAACTTTCAATCTCACTGCTCACTGTAAGTGAGGCCAAGGGCTGCTGCATTTTTATTTTTCTCTGGCCTGCATTGCTCTGCTGAAGGAGCTGAGGACAGATTCAGGCCTCTGATGAGGCTGGAATGGCCCTGTTTAAACAACTTCCTGCTTCATCTGGATTTTAACCTTGAATTTTTTAAATGCATATTGATTACAGAAATTAATTATACTGTCTCTGGAATCACTATCAATATTTAGTCAATTAAGACACTAAAATAATCACTAAAATAAATATCTGACTTATGAGAGATATTTGCTTGCTTTGCTTTTGTTTTATACATTATGATTCCTTACTATGTAAAGGAATCCATGTTTAGTACATAAGATAAAACAAGCAGTTTCCTCAAATAAAAACAATTCTACCACAGCTTTCCTAGTGCCTGCCAACACCAGCAGCCCAGGAGGTCTGGCAGTCATGATTCCTGTAGCATAAGAAAAATGGACAAACAGAAGAAGACTTACTTATATCTATATTCTCAGGGCCTCTGGATATTCCTACTTACTTTTTCCAAATATTGTTCATCTAAGTCATCTTTTGACTCTTCCATCAGCTTGGTTTTCCTCAGGTAAATTAGTAACTAGGTATAAATGACAGAAATGAATAACTGCTTTAGTGGGTATTTACTTTTCAAAAGGAATTTGTAGTCTTCTTAACTAGTACTCAAAGTTGGCCCCTGTTATTGCCAGGCCTTCATAACCCTGTCTTAGCAAGAATTCCTCTAAGTCAATATAGTGAGAATCCTCCTCCATACTCCTTTGATGTCTGATCAACTTGGCCTGCCTTCAGCAAGAATCCTTTAAAGTTAGCTTAGCAAGACCCCTCCCCCTGTGACTACTCTTTATGTTTCTGTCCATTAGCCCCCAAACTGTAGCTTGGCTATGCATAGCCCCTTGCTCTTTTTGCTTTTGGAGTTGATCCTGATGTCTTTCCCTTACTGTGGTACAGTTTTAGTAAGTATCAGAATAATTTTTTGAGATAGGCTCTCACTCTGTTGCCCAGGCTAGAGTAGAATAATTTTTTAAAACAATATGAGAGCTCCATGAAAGTAAGAGCTTTGTCTTTCTGTTCTGATAATGTGTCCTTGGCACTGGAACTGTATCAGGAACACAGGAATTCTCTCAGTAAAGATTTGTCAAAAACCAACTACTTAACAAATTGTTGTATATGCATACCATGGAATACCATTCAGCCATAAAAAGATGGAGACTTTACATCTTTTATGTTTACCTGGATAGAGTTGGAACATGTTCTTCTTAGAAACCAATGCATAAGCACTTATACACTTACACACATTTATGAATGATAAAACACAAATATAGTCTAGTAAGGTAGAGGGGTGAGGAGGAAGAGAGGAGGGGAAGTGAGTATGGAGATTGGTGAGAGGAGGGAGGGCATTTGGTGGGATCTCAGACAATGTGCACAATGCAAGGATTTATTTCAAAGTAACTAAGAGTAAGTTTTAAATGTCTTACCACAAAAAACAAGTAAGCAGGGTGATAGTGATGTTAATCAGTTTGATTTAAGCATTCCACATTGTATATCAAATCATCACATTGTACTTCATAAATGTGTACAGTTATGATTTTAATTAAAAATTAATTAAAATAAATAAAAAAGAAAACCAAATGCTGATACAAATAATCACATTCAGTTCTTCTTTTTAAATTTCTAAATTTTTATTTTTTTAGTAGTAGACTTCAGAGTTATAAGGTTTAATCAAAATCATTGATTCAAATACTCCAGAATGTTCATCATTTTTTTTTTTTTTTGATAAAGAGTCTAACTTTGTCACTCTTGGTAGAGTGCCATGGTGTCAGAGCTCACAGAAACCTCAAACTCTTGGGCTTAAGTGATTCTCTTGTCTCAGCCTCCCAAGTAGCTGGGACTACAGGCACCTGCCACAATGCCCAGCTATTTTTTAGAGTTGGGGTCTCGCACTTGTTCAGACTGGTCTCGAACCATGAGTTCAGGCAATCCACTCACCTCAGTTTCCCAAAGTGCTAGGATTACCATGCCGGGCCTTCAGTTCTTTTATAAAAACATGGAGGTAGGCTCTTATTCCCATCCTATGGAAGAAGAAAATAAGCCTTAGATGGCTTAAGGAATTCATTTATTTATTTTATTTATTAGCTAGTGAGACACATTTCATGAAGAAACTGGTCTTTGCTCTGTCCTATGTTGCAAATAGCTTTTTAATATATATAGGACTAAGAAAGATCTTCAGGAAAGTGGCATGAGCCAGATGGTGGAATAGGAATGTCCAGTACTTGTCCCCTCACAGAAACATCAGTTTGAGCAGCTATCAACACAAAAAGATATCTTTATAAGAGCTAAGAAATCCAAATGGAGATGGGATTTAGGTAGAGCACAGAAATAAGAAAATCTCACTAAAGATGATACAAGAACAGTTTCATATTACCTGTGTCATCTCTCCGCCAAACCCACACAGTGCAAGAGAAAGAGAGAGACACTCCCCACCCCCCATGTCAAGAAAGGAAGTGACATGTGTACCCGACTTTAGCATTATCACAAGTACCAGGCCCTGTGGTCCCAGGCTTTAAGCCTGTCCAGCACCAGGTGAGTTCCCACAGGCCCAAGCATCAGGCCAGCTCACCCAAGAACTCTAGCAGTAAGCACACTCATAAAACTTACCAGCCATCTTGCCCAGAATCACTGAACAGGTTGACTGGTGAAAAACTTTTTACACGGAAGACAGTCTGGAATCTGGAATAGATACCTACTTCTATAAATGCACAAACAGTAATAAAGGCACAGACCACAAAGAGCCCAAATAATCAGAGAAACCTGATGACACGAGATAAACGAAACAGAGTACTAGTACTGGTTACTCAAAGAAATTGAGATTTATGAAGTGTCTGAAAAAATGTCAAAATAATTATCTTAAAGAAGCTTATTTTGCTATAAGGTGACCCAGAAAAACAGCTAAATAAAAATAGGAAAATGACACCTTAACAAAATTAGAAGTTCAGCAAAGAGATAGAAACCATACAAAAAATCCTGGTGCTAAAGAAAACATTGACTGAACTGAAAACGTTCATAAAAATCTTCAGTAGTACAATTGACCCAGCAGAATAGAGAAGCAGTAGCTCAAAGACAGTTTATTTGAAATTACTTGGTCAGAGAAGTAAGAAGCAAAGAGAATGAAATAGAGTGAAGCAAGGCTGCAGAACTTATTGAATACCACCAAGAAGAGCCTAAGTATCTCAAGAATGGAAGAAAAGTATCCAATGTACTCAACCCTACTATGAAACCAATTTATGAAACCTTTTATATGAAAGCTATAACCCAATTATAGCCCAAGAAGAAGGGGAAAAGGGAGAGGGATAATGGGTGGAGGGAGGGTAATTGGTGGGACCGCACCTACAGTACATCTTACAAGGGTACAGGTGAAATTTACTAAATATAGAATATAAATGTCTTAACACAGTAAGTGGCAGTAGACTTGGTGTATGAAAATGCTGTGAAGGCTATGTTAACCAGTGTGGTGAAAATATTTCAAATTGTATACAAAACCAGCACTTTGTACCCCATGACTGCATTAATGTACACAGAGATGATTTAATAAAAAAAAAAAGAAGAGCCATATGTATTATGGGAATCTAAGAAGGAGCAAAGAAAAAGAGGAAGAAAGCTTACTTAAAGAAATAATAAAAACTTCCTCAAATCTAGATTTGCCACATAGAAGGGAAACTTCATCCCCATAAGAATATTAGTGAATTTCTTAGCAGAATTTTTGCAGGCCAGCAGAGAGTAGAATAACACAGTCAAAGTGTTGAAAGAAAAATAAGATGATAACAAAATGTAGTATACTCAACAAAGCCATCCTTCAGAAATAAAACCAAAACAAAGCCTTTAGCAGACAAACAAAAGTTGAGGGAGTCCATTACCTCTAGATCTGCCATACAAAAAATGCCAAAGAAAGCTTTTCAAGTTGAAATTGAAGGATTATATTAACATGGAAACATATGAAAGTATAAAGCATGCTATAAAGGTAACAATATAGTCAAATTTAGAATACTCTAATACAGTAAGGGTGGTGTGTAAAATCACTTTTTACTATACTATAAAAGTTAAAAGACAAAAGTATTAAACATAACTATAGCTACAATAATATGTTTATGGATATACAATATATAAAAGAAGTAAATTGGATACCAATAACATAAAATGTGAAGGGAGAAGTTAAAGTGTGGAATTTTTGGATGTAGTAGAACTTAAGTTGTTATCCACTTAAAACAGACTTTTATGGCCAGGCATATTGGCTCACATCTGTAATCTTAGCACTCTGGGAGGCTAAGGCAGGAGGATTGCTTGAGCTCAGCAGTTTGAAACTAGCCCAAGCAAGAGTGAGACCCCCTATCTCTATTAAAAATAGAAAAATTAATTTGGCATGGTGGTACATGCCTGTAGTCCCAGCTACTTGGAAGGCTGAGGCAATTGAATTGCTTAAGCCCAAGAATTTGAGGTTGATGAGAGCTATGATGATGCCACTGCACTCTACCTAAGGCAACAGAGTGAGACTCTGTCTCAAAAAGAAAAAATACACTTTTTACTATAAAATGTTTTATGAAAGCCTCATGGTAATCACAAACAAAAATTCTGTAGTAAATATTGAAAAAGATAAAAGAATAGAAGCATGTTAGTATGAAAATTTATTAAATCACAAAGAAAGAAAGTAAAAGAGGAAGAAAGAAATAAATTAATTACAGAACAGAAAACAATAAAGAAAATGGCCATTTTAAGTCCTCAACTATCAATAACTACTTCAGAGGTAAATGGATTAAATTCTCCAATCAACAGACACAGACTAACTGAACTAAAACAAAACAGGATCTAATTATCTGTTTCTATCAGAGACACACATACAGAATGAAAATAAAGGGATAGAAAATATAATTCATGGAAATGATAACCAAGAGAGAGCAGGTGTGACTTTACTTATATCAGACAATATACCGTTACAAGAGACAAAAAAGGTCATATAGTATGTCAATTAAGTTCACATCAAGAGGATGTAACAAGTGTAAATGTATATGATGCAAATATTAGCAGAAATGAAGGTAGAAGCAGCCAGTTAATAATAATATTAGGGGCCTTCAATGAAGAAATTTAAAAAATAGATAGATTATTCAGGCAGAAAATCAATAAGGAAACAACATATATTAAAGAAATAATATACCAAATGAAGCTACTAGCCGTAGACAGGACATTCTATCCAGTGGCAGCAGGATACATTCTTTTTAAGGGCACATGGATCATTCTTCAGGATAGATAATATTTTGGGTCACAAAAAAACCATTAAAAAATTTAAGAAGATTTAAATCTTAGCAAGTATTTTTTTTAATTGCAATTATGAAACTAGAAATCAGTAACAGGGTGAAAATTGGGAAATTCACCAATATCTGTAAATTAAATAACAAACTCCTAAACAAGTAATAGATCAAAGAAGAAATCGAAAGAGGAATCAAAACTTATGAGGTCTATCAATTAAGTTCACAAATTCATCCTGGAAAAAGTGCAACATATCTCATTATGGTCACCCCTTCGCCATCTGGTGACAGTAGTGATGTTCTGCACTGAGGCATGTAGCACTTTTTGTAGGATGAGTTTGTGAACTTAATTGTCAGACCACGAATCTTAAGATGAATGGAAATATAACATACCAAAATTTATGGGTTACAGCAAGAGGAATTCTAAGAGAGAAGTTTACAGTGATAAATGCCAATATAATAAAAAAGGAAGAGTTCAAATATGCAACACAACTTGACACTTTAAGGAACTAGAGATTATGCCCAAAGCCTGCAGAAGGAAGGACTTAATAAAGATTGAAACAATGAATAAATGAAAGATTGAAATAAATGAAATGAAGACAGAAAGACAATAGAAGGCATTGATAAAACTAAGAGATAATTTTCTGAAAAGATAAACAAAACTGACCAACCTTTAGGTAGACTATAGAAGAAAAAAGAGAGAAGACTCAAATAAATAAAATTATTAAAGAAAGAGGAGGCATTCCAGCTAGTATCACAGAAATGCAAAGGATCAAAAAAGATGACTATAAACAATTAAATACCAACAAATTGGATAATTTAGATGAAATGGGTACATTCCTAGAAATGTACAACCTACTAAGCTAAGACTAACTTAGGAGGAAATAGAAAGGCTGAATACACTAGTCATGAGTAAAAGAGTTGAATCAGTAATCCAAAACTCCCCCAAAACAACAACAGCTGAAGATATCATGGCCTTACTGGTGAATTCCACAAAATATTTAAACTAAGAATTAACACTAATTCTTCCCAAAAAATTAAATAGGAGGAAACACTTTCTCAATTTATGATGCTGGCATTACCCTGATACCAAAGCCAGAGAAGGACATTATAAGAAAAATAAAATTATAAGCCAATATCCCTGCTGAATGTATATGTAAAAATCTTCTCCCAAATGTTAGCAAACTGAATGTGACCGACCATTAAAAAGTTCATATGCTATAATCAAGTATGATTTATCCCTGTGATGCAAGGATGGCACAACATACACTCATTAACAAATGTGATACACTGCATTAACAAGTTGAAGGATAAAAGTCATGTGATGATCTCAATACCTTCAAAAAAGCATGTGTTGAAATTCACCCGTCATAATAAAAATCTCTCAACAAATTAGGTATAGAAGGAACGTATCTCATATGATAACCACAGGTTACAGGACGATAGTGGATGCAGACACTGCAATAAAAAGCTCAAAGATTTTCCTTTAAGAATAGAAACATGACAAGGATGCCCACTCTTGCCAATTCTATTCGATATACTACTGGAAGTTCTAGGCAGATCAATTAGGCAAAGAAAAAAACAGATATCTAAATTAAAAAGGAAGAACTGAAATGATTGTATTTCACAAATCACATAGTGTTATAAGTGAAAAACCCCAAAGACTCCACCATAAAATTGGTAGAACTAATGAATGAGTCAGTAAAGTTTCAGGGTTCAAAATCAACATACAATGCTCAGTTGTGTTTCTATACATAACAATGAACTAGTCAAAAAAGAAATTAATGATCTCCATTGGAACACTTGCCAGTTCTGAGTAGAAGCAGCCTTTTTTAAATTGCAGCTGTCTCTGTGGCAGTGGGTAGGGGAGGGGAAGAGGAAGAGAAGGCCTTAAACGGCGGGGAGTGTCTCCACTGGGAGGGGTGCAGACAACTTCGGATCATGAGCCAGAGCCTCTCTGGTACAGTAGAGTTTGCATTCCACCTTCGTGTGTTCTAAAAAGTGTTCATGACACTTCCTGGTCCCTTTGGAACAGACTAACACATGGGTCAGAACTCCAGGAAGATGACTACTACCTTGTGTCTCTTCATTCCTTTGTACTTGTCACAATTCAAGTGAGTGCTGGAGATTATTCATTTAGAATCCACTGACAGGGAGTCAGAGAGTCTGTGACTTCCCCAGCTGGATAGAGGCTCCTGGAGAACATGCAGACAATATGGCACCTGCTGTCCCAGCTTGAGTTCGTGGTGAGGGGAAGCAATCCTTTGCAGGCCTGTAGGCTGGTGTTCTGTTCCCAATAAGCCCTTGCTTTACCAAATGGCAACAGAATCTGGATTATTCAAGGCAGAAAGGCTCTGCAACAGATCAGGAGCTGGCAGACTGCTGCAATGTGAGTGGAGGAAAGAGTAACCACACCCACTTAACCTCTCTTCCAGGCTCTGAATCCCTCAGGGTTCAGTCTCTGCCAAAATTAAGCTCCTTCCTGTTCTGCTCCTCTACTTTTTCCCATAGGATTTTTAGTAAGGGTAGGTTCTGGTTATTTTTCCTTGGCATATCAAGTATACTGTGCTTTCTCACCTGAAACTTTTTCCTCCAATTGGGACAATCTGATGATGGATGTTTCTAGTCAGCCATCTTGAAAATTCTAAGAACTCTTCCAAAAGACTCTAAAATTGATAAATTCAGTAAAGTCTGAGCTCTCAAAATTAATGTACACAGATCAGTAGCATTTCTATACACTAATAACAGTTAAGCTGAGAATTAACTTTTGTATACCATGTGAGATAAGGATTCAATTTGGTTCTTCTGCGTGTGTATATCTGGTTTTCCCAACACCCTTTATTGAAGAGATTGAAGAGATGGATTGCCCTTTTCCCACTCTGTGTTCTTGGGACTGGCATAAAAGGAGATATAGACCAATGGAACAGAATAAAGATCCTAGAAATAAATCCATACATTTGTGGCCAGTTGATCTTCGACAGAGTCCCAAGTTAATTCAAATGGACTAAAGACTTAAATGTGAGACCTGAAATTGTACAAGAAGAACCTAGAAGAAACTTAGGAAAAACATTTCTTTTTTTTTTTTATTGAATGATAACTATGTACATTAATGCACTTCTGGGGTACAGTGTGGGGTTTTCACATGCATTCTGAAATACTTCCATCTAACTGGTCAACACAGCCTTCATGTCATTTTCTCAGTTACTGCTTTAAAACGTTCACATTCTACTCTTAG
>CAUYTI010023106.1:0-18741 GCA_963575145.1 Galago senegalensis | reverse complement strand
GCCTCCCCCTACTTCCCCATACCCCGACCACCAATCACCCCTACTTCCCCATGCGCCGACCACCAATCAAAAATGTACCCCACCCTTCTTCACCCTTCTTGCTTTCTGTACCCTATAAAACTTTCCAACCCCCTAGGCTCTGGGCCTTCCTTGGTATGTTTGCCAAGAGAGGGTCCGAACTCGAGTTTGCCAAATAAAGCTTGCCTCTTGCTTTTACATCGGAGTGTATCTCGGTTCATCCCTTCGTGGGCTCAGGGACTCAGGAAAATTCTGGATACAACAGATCCACTGACAGAATGTGGCTTGGTATTATCATTAACAAGAACACCAAATTTCCATAGACTTGATTTACCTTCTAATCTATAGATTTCCTCAGAAACCTTAAATATAAAAAAAGCTGAGAACACATTGCATTCTGCTGGATTCACAGATTATACCAGTTTATTAGTCACTCCAAGCTCAGCCACAAAGTCTCTGAAGCAGCCTCCATCAGTTCCAGGATGGCCCCGGGATGCCCACAGCTTACCATGAACCTTCACCTCCTTCCCCAAGGCAGTCCAGTGGGTCTGCTCAGAAGGGCCAGCAGTCAGATAAACTCTGGTAAGCTTCCCTGACTTGCCCAGCCCCAAACATCAGGGCCTTTATTTTACCCCATGATTTGGCAACAAGTACTTGCAAAAAACACACTAATATATGAAAGTGTAGAGATTGCAAAATGTGTTTGTTTACTCATATATAAAACAAAGATAGTATCTTTATCAATGTTGTCATCAGAAAATATACTCTGCATTAATCCAGTATTTTGACTTTTTTTTGAGTTTTGCTCTTTGGCCTACCATGTGGTCGGTTTTGATAAATGTTCTGCAGGTGCACTTGAAAAGAATGAGTAACTTGGGCCTGGCACGGTGGCTCTAGGCTGTAATCCCAGCACTCAGGGAGGCCAACGCAGGTGAATTGCTTAAGTTCAGGAATTTGAGACCAGTCTGAGCAAGAGTGAGACCCTGTCTCTACTAAAAATAGAAAAACTATCTGGGTATTGTGGTAGTGCCTGTAGTCCCAGCTACTCAGGAGGGTGAGGCAGGAAGGTTGCTCAAACCCAGGAGTTTGAGGTTGCTGTGAGCTATTGATACCCGAGTTTTGTCTTCAGTAGCTTCTTGATCTTAGTGATTCGAAGAATGAATCCATGGACTACAGATCAGTGATATGACAGAATTTATTTACAGAAAAGAAAAGAATACAAAAATACCAAAGCTCCCAGCAGAGAAAACCCAGGTCAGATAAACAATTCTCTCACTTCCTCTTGACCTCCCCCTTTGCCCAGGGGTATCTAGTCGCCTGGGGTCCTCTACAGTTACATTTAGCGGACTTAGTTGTCACACTTAGTGGACATGGGTCTTCTATAGTTACATTTAACCAGAACACAGTAGCAAAAAAATGGTTACAATCCCTTTCTTTCCGGCCTAGGAAAAGTAAGTGAAATTGACCAGGCCTAAGGAAACTTACATGAAATTGACTAGGCCTAGGAAACTTACGTGAAATTGACCAGGCTTAGGAAATGGGGGGGTTGCCTGTTAAGCCACAAGTGCAAGGGGAGGGAGACCTAAGGTGCTGGTGTCTCCCAAGCAGTTGTTTGGTCCCACCGGCTACTAGCGACTCCTACGGGTCCCTGCCTATCCTCCAGCCTGCTGGTTCCTCTGCCAGCTGCAGCCACAGGCTGAGCAGGCTGAGCTGGCTGGGGGCCACCTACCCAAGGTGACAGACTGAAAAAATATATGTGTGTGCGTATGAATGAGTAACTTGAAGTTCCTTGAAGTTCCACACACTCACTGAGATTAAGTTTATGTACTTTCTGCCTGTTATCATTTACTAAGCAAGGTGTTTGGAGTCTCCCTTTTAGATAAGCCTTTGAGATGAAAGTGTCAAGAACTTGATGAGGCTAAGAAAAAAGAGATAGTTAATTTGGGAGACGTGTAGTATAGAAAACTAGAGAAGTGCCCATCAACCCATGGATCACCGAACTGTGATATATGTACACTGTGGAGTACTATTAGCCATAAAAAAAGGTGGAGACTTTCACTCTTTTGTTTTTTACCTGGATGGAGTTGAAACACATTCTTCTTAGTAAAGTATCACAAGAATGGAAAAGCAAGTATCCAATGTACTCAATGTGAAAACAATATATAAACAACTACATGCCGACATCAAAGAAAATACACAAGCACAGTCTAGCCAGGGGGAGGAAAGAAAGAGGGGAGGGAACTGAGGGGACAAGAAAGAGTGACTGGCAGGATCTCAGGCAGGATGTGAGGTGTTCAGCACACCCCCTGGGTGAAGGGCTCAATTACAACTTGAACTTTACCTTAGAATTGAAAACAATGTAACCTAAGCATTTGTACTTTCATATTAACCTGAAATAAATAAAAAATAAATGGAGAAAAAAAAAACTAGAGAAGGAGATTGTAAATTACGTGATGTGGAAAAGACAAAAGATTTGTAAAACAAGGGAACATCTAATTACTCTATTTGAAGATGTTTTGAGTTTCTATAACATAAACCCCTCTCTGTCTTCCCAAGCACTCAGTAGAATATAGTGCCCCACAAAGCACGTGGTAAGACTGTTTGATTTTACTTTGTTTGGTTTGAGGAAGTCAAGGAAAGAATCTAGCTCTGCGCTTGCTTGGAATAAAACTGAGGCAGCTCTTCACACCTGTATGCGGATCTGTCTCCCTGGCGCTGGCTAAATGTGCTAAATCCATTCCCCTCTTTGCATTTACCTTGCATAGTAGCATAATTAAAGCGTCAGAAATGCAGCAGTGAGACCACATAGCAACTGAAATATAATCGTGGGAGGAGATTCCTGAAAGAGGGGAGTCCCGCCCCCTTCACCTCCCATGATTCACAGACATCTTGGGAAGACACTGTTTTCTAGAGGGATGGAATGAGGGTTCCAGCTATTTTATCCAGATCATAAAGGTAGAGAGACCCGCTTGTAGTACTTGCTTATTAGTAAAGTACATTGCTCAGTAGAAGGTGAACAATCAGTAATTAGTTCAAGCTGTCATTGTAACTTCTGTGTCCCACACTTGGTGTTTAGGGCAATGTCGTCTTGGTCATCTTGGACTGAGTGACACCTCCCACCACCACCACACGCCTGGCACAGTACAAGGAATGTAACAGACGCCAAATAAATGTTTGTTGGTGCCAGATTCTCAAAGATTAAGAGGTTCAGGAGCTTTGTTACTTACCTACTGATACATAACAAATTACCCCATTACACGGTCGCTTAAAACAACAGTTATCTGTTAAGATTTGGGAACAGCTAGGCTAGGCTGGGGCTCTGGGTTCCTGTGAAGTTGCAGTCAAGATGTTAGCTGAAGTGTGACTGGGGCTCACTCACATGGCTGTTGGCATAAGGCCTTAGTTCCTTACCACCTTTCCATGGGGCTGCTGATGACACAGCAGGTGGCTTCCCCCAGATGTAACAGAGAGAGACTAAGACAGAAGTCCCCCAGTGTCATTTATAACCCAGGCTTGGAGTCACATTCCATCTCTTCCACTTCGTTGTCCTCATTAGAAGCAAGTCACTAGGTCCAGCCTCACTCAGTGAAAAGGGAATGAAGTTCCACCTTCTGAACAAAGTGTTGAATCTTGTGGACACATTTTTAAAACCACTGCAGAGACACAGCATTTTGCAATGGTGGTGTGCAGTACACCCATGTTAAACAGATCTGAGGAACGCTCTTAGATCATGGCATAAGACCTCTGGAAATTCGCTCTCTTCCAATTTTTATCTCTGCCCTCAAAGATGAAACAGCATTCAGGGGCCTTTCCAGTTCTGAGAATTTATGTACCTCTATGACCAACATTGGGGACAGTGCTCCTGACTTGTCCCTGATACCTACCTACTGGGTTCTAGAGAAGAAATTCACTCTGTGGGACGCCGGCCCTCTGTGTGATGAGGTCTGCTCCCTGCGAGGGCAGCGGCCTGACTGCTTGGAGGCCAACAAGGTGTGTCGTTTACAGCCATGGCCTGACGTAAGCATGGGGGAAAGGGCAGATGATTCCATCAACTCAGGGAGGGACGATGCTGGGCCACCACTGCTGCTGACTGTAACAGTCACAGGCACATATTCCTCTAACAATTAGGCTTAATCTGTAAATATTTTTTCCCAACTTTGTCCCAAGAAGTATTTAAGGATGCTTGATTTTGTAAATCATCTTTCTAGCCCATTAATAAATCGATTTCCTATTTCAAAGCATATTTTTATCAAAAATTTAAGCAAAACAATTTGGAGAAATACTTTATTAAGCAACACATGTTTTATAAATTGACATGATTTCCCACTGTTTAGATACCATCCTCTTTAGAAGTAGAGGTTCTTCACATGGATTTTCCCATTTTCATGAATCTTTCCTTTTATCTGCTTTTTTCTTAGACTTGCTCAACCAATAACTTCTTGTTTTAAATATTCCATAAAAACGGACTGATTTACATAGAGGTTTGTCACTGACCTATGTTCTTGAGCTATGAATATGACTGAGAAATAATTAACAAATTAAAAAATATTTCATACAAAATATTTGGGAGTACTCATATGAAAGTGATGGTTTTTTTCATAATTGTGTCCTTCTTTGTAGGATCCAAATCTAAAAAAAAAAGTATTTAACATGTAAAAATCATTCAGAAAGATATATTCTTTTTTTTAAAGACAGAGTCTCACTTTGTCACCCTTGGGAGAGTGCTGTGGCATCACAGCTCACAGCAACCTCCAGCTCTTGGGCTTAGGTGATTCTCTTGACTCAGCCTCCAAGTAGCTGGGACTACAGGCGCCCACCACAACGCTCGGCTGTTTTTTTGTTGCAGTTTGGCTGGGGCCAGGTTTGAACCTGCCACCCTCGGTATATGGGCCCACGCCCTACTCTCTGAGCCATAACACTGTCCCCCAGAAAGATATATTCTCATGTAAAACTTCAACCATAATCTATTGTGGCTTTACTTACATATCATAAAACCAGAATTGATGTGATAAATTTCTAAAAAAAAAAAAACGAATGAATAAACAGAAAAGGAACCGTGTGTACAGGGAAGGCAGATGAAAATGTTTGACCTCCAAGGTGCTCTTTTCACTCCTGTGGATCATTCCAGAAGCACAGCTGTTTACAGATTATTGGGTGAGGGGGGGAGGCAGGACGGCTGACTAGAGACATCAGTCACCAGATCACCTCAGGAAGAAATGCAGCTGAGGTGTAATTCTCAGGGGAAACCTACCGAGAGTCCCTGGGGAGAAGCTGAGGAGCAGAACAAGAAGGAACACGATATGGACAGAGATCAGAGGAATTTGGAAATTCCTCTGGAAACGGTGGTGGGGTCTGTTTCTCCTCCCACACACCTCTGGCAGACTGCAGGCTCCCCAACTTTTGGAGAGCTTCTCTTTACCCTCAGGAGCCCAAAAGATGCTGCTGCCTGTGAACTGGGAGCTTTTTTTTTTCTTGAGACTGAGTCTCACTCTATCACCCTGGGTAGAGTGCTGCTGTGTCCTAGCTCACAGCAACCTCAAATTCTTGGGTTCAAGCCATCCTCTTGTCTCACCCTCCTGCATAGCTGGGACTACAGGTGACTGCCACATTGCCTAGCTGTGTTTTCAGAGACTGGGTCTCACTCTTGCTCAGGCTAGTCTCAAACTCATAAGCTCAAGCAATCCACTGACCTTGGCCTCCCAGAATGCTGGATTACAGGTGAACCAGAAGCTTCTTAGGAGCACAACACTGGGCTGGGAGCCCCCTCAAGGTCGCTCCCTGTCATCACAGACCCGAGCTGAGGTGGCAGGAGCCACACTGCTTCTCCTCCCATTCTGTGCCTTTGTCCTCCCCCAGGGAGCTTCAGCCTTCAGTTTTCTCGCCACCATTCACTACACCAAAATCTCCCAACACCTGCCCAGACTGCGGGGGCCACAGTGGGCCAGTGGGTCCCAAGAGAACAGTGTGATCCCAGAGCTTGGACCTTCAGTGTGGCTGCCTTCCAGGGAGAGGAGAGTGCAGCAATCTGGGGGTAGGGGGCCTTGTGACTACTGCCCACAGTTCCCATGTGAGTTGCCATAAGTGCCCCCAGGGACAGTTGAGCCCAAACTCTAAGGAGCAGCTATTTCCCTTCTGTCCGTGAACCCCCCACACTCAGGATTTCTGTCCGTGAACCCCCATAAACTTGGACTATCATGTCCCTAATTTCATTTCCACTCTTGATAAGTTTAATGAGAAATTTATGAATGTTTGTTCATTGCTCTAATTCAAGCTCTGACATTCTTGCAATGGCACAGCAATAATGAACACCACTCAGTAAGACACTGCCACGTGTCAACACATTGAGAAACACAGCTGAGAAACACTGGTATACTAAGGTTATAAAACCTTACTGAGTTGTTTGTACAGTGCTGGCAACATAAGCTTTAGGTGGCAAATTCATGAATTCAATCATCAGACCTCCTATATCAGCGGTTCTCAACCTGTGGGTCATGACCCCTTTGGGGGTTGTATGACCCTTTCACAGGGGTCGCCTAAGACCATCCTGCATATCAGACATTTACATTATGATTCATAACAGTAGCAAAATTACAGTTATGAAGTAGCAACAAAAATAATTTTATGGTTGAGGGTCACCACAACATGAGGAACCGTATTAAAGGGTTGCAGCATTAGGAAGGTTGAGAACCACTGTCCTCTATGTATATATATACATAAAAAGAATACTATTCAGTCCTTAGAAAGAAGGAAATCCTGTCATTTGCAGCAACGTGGATGAACCTAAAGGACATTATGCTAGGTGATATAATCCAGGCACAGAGAGACAAATACTTCATAATCTTATTTATGTGTAGAATCAAAATAAGTTGAACTCCTAAAAGCAGAATGGAATGGTGGTTGCCAGTGTCTGGCTAGGGGGGCAGGTTTCTAATTGAAACTCTCAATTAGACAGGATGAAAAGTTCTAAAGGTCTAGTAAATGTTCTCATCACGATTGTTATTGTATTTTTTTTTCTTTAAAAAAAATTTTTTTTGAGGCAGGCTCTTGCTCTGTTACAATTGCTCGTAGCTCACCACACCGTTGATCTCCTGGGCTCAAGAGTTCTCCTGCCTTAGCCTCAAAGTAGCTGGGGCTACTACGATCTCATACCACCTCTTCCAGCTTCACCACGATTTTTAAATGAAGGCAAGATTTCTACTTATGCCTTTGTTATTTTCATAATTAAACGAAGTGGGAAAGCAGTTCTAGCTCCCTTCACAGTTGGTTTGGATCAATCTACGGTTGCAGCTAGCCAAAAATATTTTACTTGGATTTCTCCACACTCCTGGTATGTGAAGAATAAGGAGACAGGAAAATCTTTTTCTTCCCTTATCTTTTAGCTTCCATTTAAGACAGCAGTTCTCAACCTGTGGGTTGCAACCCTTTTTTAACAATGAAAATACATTACAGCCTTAGGAAGGTTGAGAACCACTGATTTAAGAAGTCATCTCAATCTCCACAAGGATAGAAACTTTCTATTAATATTTTATTGGTACTGTTACTATTACAACTATTGATGGTGCCACTGAAGCTTGATTTAACACCACCATTCACTATGAGCTTGAACCTTAAATAACCTTGGGATGTAGACACTACTTTTTTTTTTATTTTGCAGTTCTTGGCCAAGGCTGGGTTTGAACCCCACCTCCTGCATATGGGGCTGGCCACAAGTGCCGTCTGGCACTACTTTTTTACTCTTTTTAGATGAGGGCCTGGAGACTTAGATACATCAAGCAACTGTCCCAAAGTTACCCTGCAAAAGTGAGGACTTGAACAAAACAGATGACCCCAGGTTCTTCCCAGTCAATTTACACTTACAGAGGGCAAGATAAATACAGGAACCAAAACAAGTCACAACTCAGCTACGGCTCTTCTCATTTACTGCCGACACTCTGGTATATTTTTTTCTTGTTGTAAGGAGGGACAAGAAGGAGAAAGGGGATGGAGAGATGTCTTCGTCCCCCCAAACATGAGAAATTTCTACAGCGATTAGCTGGTACAAGTAGTAAAAATGTAAAATAATAATAACATATAGGACATGTTCTGTGTTTGGCTTTTGGGGGAAGTTTCCTCTCATTACCCAGTTATGAGGGAGAAAAGAGCACACACTCCAAATGATGAGTTTGTCTGCAAAGAGATTTCTCAGATAACTTCCATTAAAATCCAACACACTTGCATTTCACATGCTGGAACACCTGCCATGTAAATGAGTTGTCCATGCCCTGTAGTCTCTATCTGAACTGCACATTGGAATAACCTGCAAAGAATTTTTTAAAGCTCAAAGCCCAAAAGGTCCTCATGAATTGGTCTGGGGTGGGGCCCAGGCAATGTAACTTTTTAAAAAATCTCTCCAGGCAAATCTAATGTGTAGCCAGAGCTGGGAGTCCCAGGGCTTCCTTCCTACTTATTAGCTCCATCACTGAGTAGCCACACAACCCAGTGAAGTCACTTTGTTTCCTCAGCCTGAGTTTCCTCATCTATAAAATATGGATCAGAAGAGTATCAACCAATGAGGATTAACTGAGATAGGAACGAGCACTCAGAACAGGGTGTGGGACATAGCAGCACTCAAAGATTACCTGTCATGGTGGTGATAGTGGTAGTGATGATGGTGGTGATGATAGTGATAGTGATGGTAGTGGTGGGGATGATGGTGGGGATGATGGTGTGATGATGGTGATGACACTGATAGTGATAGTGGTGATGGTGGTGATAGTGATGGTGATGATGATGGTGGTGATAGTGATAGTGATGGTAGTGGTGGGGATGATGGTGGGGATGATGGTGTGATGGTGGTGATGATAGTGATAGTGATAGTGGTGATGGCAGTGGTGATGGTGGTGATAGTGGTGGTGAGGGTGGTGGTGGGGATGATGGTGGTAGTGATGGTGATGATGAAGGTGATGATAGTGATAGTGATAGTGATAGTGATAGTGGTGATGGTGGTGATAGTGGTGGTGATGGTGGTGGTGGTGATAATGGTGGTGATGATAGTGATGGTGATGGTGATGGTGGTGATAATGGTGGGGATGATGGTGGGGATGATGGTGATAGTGATGGTGGTGGTGGTGATGATAGTGATAGTGATAGTGTTGATGGCAGTGGTGATAGTGGTGATAGTGATGGTGGTGATGATAGTGATAGCGATGGTGATGGTGGTGATGATAGTGATAGTGATGGTGGGGATGATGGGGGTGATAGTGATAGTGGTGATGGCGGTGATAGTGATGGTGATGATGATGGTGGTGATGATGGTGGTGATAATGGTGGTGATAATGGAGGTGATGATAGTGATGGTGATGGTGATGGTGGTGATAATGGTGGGGATGATGGTGGTGATGGTGGTGATGGTGGTGATAGTGATGGTGCTGATGGTGGTGATAGTGCTGATAGTGATGGTGCTGATGGTGCTGATGGTGTTGATAATCATGGTGCTGATGGTGGTGATAATCATGGTGCTGATGGTGGTGATGCTGGTGATAGTGATAGTGCTGATGGTGGTGATAATCATGGTGCTGATGGTGCTGATGGTGGTGATAATCATAGTGCTGATGGTGGTGATAATCATGGTGCTGATGGTGGTGATAATCACGGTGCTGATGGTGCTGATGGTGGTGATAATCATGGTGGTGATGGTGTTGATAGTGATGGTGCTGATGGTGGTGATGGTGATAATCATGGTGCTGATGGTGCTGATGGTGGTGATGGTGTTGATAGTGATGGTGCTGATGGTGGTGATGGTGATAATCATGGTGCTGATGGTGCTGATGGTGCTGATGGTGGTGATAGTGATGGTGCTGATGGTGGTGATGGTGGTGATGGTGTTGATAGTGATGGTGCTGATGGTGCTGATGGTGGTGATAGTGATGGTGCTGATGGTGCTGATGGTGGTGATACTGATGGTGCTGATGGTGGTGATGGTGTTGATAGTGATGGTGCTGATGGTGCTGATGGTGGTGATAGAGATGGTGCTGATGGTGCTGATGGTGGTGATAGTGATGGTGCTGATGGTGGTGATGGTGGTGATAGTGATGGTGCTGATGGTGGTGATAATCATGGTGCTAATGGTGGTGATAATCATGGTGCTGATGGTGCTGATGGTGGTAATGATGATAATGATGCAGCAGATGAGCTTTTTTTAGCCCAAGGTGGTGATTACAACATGTTTCTCCATTCCAGAGAACACAGACCGTAACTTTAATCCAAACAGGATTTTATCATTTTTACCATGGGCTCCCTTACCTGAAACAAACTTCTAGAACCAAGTATAATTTCTAGCTCATTTTGAGGGGACACGTAGGTTCCCTAGAGGGGGTGCAGTAGCTCATAAATGTAGCACGCAACATAAAGGAACTCCTCACCTGGGATTGAAATGAATTCTCCTGGGAACCTTTCTGGGGTCTATGACCACTTCCTGGTTGTCTCTGTAATTAACAGGGTTGTCAGGGATCCTAAATTTGGCCATCTGAATTTCAGAATCACTCAGTTCAGCATGGGAGATTCTTGCATAACCCAGTCTGTAGCAGAAACAGAAATGGTTTGTAGAGATTTTATAACCATATGGAAATATAATGAGGTCTAGATGACAGGACTGTCATTAACAAGCCAATTTTCTATTTCTAACTCTCCTCTGTATATCACTAGAATTAATAAAAACACTACTTTTAGATGTAAATGAATAAGGAATATATACATAGATGTAATTAACTAATATTCTAGCAGCCTTATTTTACCTTTTTACATTAATGAATATTCCATCTACTCAAATCGCTGCCTCCCACACGATCATGTTCTGAGTTAATAACAGGAATTCTGCAGAAGGATAGGAGTGTTTGCCCAAATCCTCCCTTACCTTTAAAAATCCAAATACCACATGCATAGTTACAGCCACCCTTAGGAGTGTAAAATAAAAGATTTTACATTTCGTGAAAAAATTCCACATCCTGTTTTGGCTTAGAGCTTTCAATTCTTCAGGAAATCCAAAGCACTTTATAGATGTTATCCAAATAGTTCTTACTGAGAAGTTCAGATGGAAAAATGGGGGAACTGCAAGCTGTAAATAATTCATTTGATTTTATTTCCATTTTGCCTTTTCAAGAAAAAGTAGGCCAGATTCAGTCATTCATTTATTCAATGAAGAAAACATATGTAAGGAGTCCTGAAACACACAGCACTGCTCTAGGTACTGGGGCTGGGGAGGGACCAGAATGGAGTCCCTGCCTTTGTGAAGTTTCCTTCTGTCTGAGAGGACACAGTAGACGTCAGTGTGTGAACACAATCTACCAGGTAAGTGACAGATAAGTGCGGGGGGCGGGGGCACAGTGAAAGGAGGATGGGGAGGGCTGATGGCAGAGGTTCTGATTTTGTGGCAGATGGCTGGGGGCTTACTTCTCTGATAAAGAGATACTGGAACAAAAGATTCAATGAAATGAGGGCGCAAGATTCAGAGTGACTGGAGGAAGGGTGTTTTAGGGAAAGGGAACTGCAAGTGCAAAGGTCCTGTGGTAGAATGTGCCCATGACTGGAGAAGTGCATAAGAGGAAACACTGCAAGACACAAGCTGGGGCAGGGAGGGAGCAGATGACGCAGTGACTCCCTTCCAGGCTGCCAAAAGGACTTCAGAGTGTTTTGTTTTGTTTTGGAGCAGAATCTCTCTGTCATCCTGGGTAGAGGGCTGTGGTATCACAGCTCACAGAAACCTCAACCTCTTGGGCTCAAATGATCCTCCTGTCTCAGCCTCCCAAGTAGCCGGGACTATAGGTGCCCACCCCCACACCTGGCTAGCTTTTCTATTTTTAGTAGATATAGGGTCTCACCCTTGCTCAGGCTGGTCTAGAACTCCTGAGCTCAAGCAATCCACCCACCTTGGCCTCCCAAAGTGCTAGGATTATAGGCTTGAGCCATGGCACCTGGCTTTCAGAGGTTGTTGGAGTTGTTTTTTTATTTTGTTTTGTTTTCGTAGAGACAGTCTCACTTTATCACCCTCAGTAGAGTGCCATGGTGTCACACTACTCATAGCAACCTTCAATTCCTGGGCTTAGGCGATTCTCTTGCCTCAGCATCCCAAGTAGCTGGGACTACAGGTGCCGGCCACCATGCCCAGCTATTTTTTTGTTGCTGTTCAGCTGGGGCTGGGCTTGTACCCACCACCCTTGGTATATGGGGCTGGTGCCCTACCCACGGAGCCACAGGTGCCACCCTGTTGTTGGTTTCTTGTTTGTTTGTTTAAGGATGACATGAGAATCCATTAGAGGGGTGTAGGGTAGAGGTATGTGCTGGCTACCGTTAGAGAACAGACTTCAGAGAAAGGGTTGACACCAAGGTACCAGATAGGAGGCCACCGCCATAATGTAGGTAAAAGGTGACAGGCACCTGGTCTACAGCGGTAGGAGGAGATGCCTTAGACCAAAGCCTGTAACTATACACAAAATAGAAACAGAAACTCAGACCCAGGGCCAGCGGAGGCAGCAGGCCTGCCCACCAGGGAGATGAAAAGAGCTGTGATTGAGCGCCACATGTGGCTTAGAGCTATGGGACAGGCTAACGCACTAGTTCAAGCTCAGGTTCCAGGTCCGGGCAGTTCCTTCTAATTCTAGGCCACTGTCTCTAGTAAATCTAAGCTATTTCCCAAATCTCTAAGACCAAAATTCTAACTCATTTCATAAACCCACCTTCAAGGATACTCCAAAAGCTGTCCAGTCTCCCTGAAGATAAGGGCTTGACAATCCAAATTTTCCATTAAAATAGGGAACCTCAGCCAGGCATGGTGGCTCATGCCTGTAATCCTAGCACTCTTGAAGGCTGAGTCAGTAGGACTGCTTGCAGCCAGGAGTTGGAGACCAGCCTGGGCAAGAGTGAGACTCTGTCTCTACTAAAAATACAAAAATCAGCCAGGCATGATGGGGCACGCCTTCAGTAATCCCAGGTGGGAGACTGCAGTAGGAGGATCACTTGAGCCCAGGAGTTTGAGGTTGCTGTGAGCCATGATGACAGCACTGCACTCCGGCCAGGGTGACAAAACAAGACCCTAACACAAACATTATAAGGGAGGGGAAAGGATCTCCCATAGCTGGGAGCTAATAATAAGTATTTATGAAGTACCTACTATGTGCAGGGCATTGAATTAGGTGATTTGAGATAAAGTTTATAGAACTGGCTTTGTGGACAGAAAGTGAAAAACATTAGTCCCTGACTTCATTAATTTGAGGATCCTTAGAATGACCTTCCTCTACGTTATGGACCAAATGTTTGCATCTCCCCCCAAAATTCATATGCCGAAGCCCTAACTCCCAGTATGGCCATATTTGGAAACGGGGCCTCTAAGGAAATCAGGTTAAATGAGGTCCTGAGGTCCCAGTCCCACTGGATTAGTGTCTGTAGAAGAAAAGACGCCCAGGACCTTGTGTCTCTCTGCAACCACGTGCCAAGGGCACACAGCAAGAAGGCTGTGTGAGACCGAGGGGGACGGCCTGCCCCAGACACCAGCCCTGTGGGCACTTGGATGCTGGATTTGCAGTCTCCAGAACTGCCAAACAATTAATTTCTGTTGTTTAAGCCATCCAGTTTACAGTATCTGTTATGACATAGATCAGGCTAACACACAATCTTAACAGTTAAGATTATATATGCACATATATATCACATACATATGTTCATGAATGTATAAAAGTGTATATACTACACACACACACATACACACAGTAATCTCATTCTCCTAAGGAACGGTATTAAAGGTCTCAGAGCAGTTAGCTATTATGGACAGTGGTTACTATACATACCACTGTACCTTGGTGCCCTAACTTTTTTTTTGAGACAGAGTCTCACTTTGTTGTCCTCAGTAGAGTGTCATGGTGAAACTCCTAGGCTCAAGCGATCTTCTTGCCTCATCCTCCCAACTAGCTGGAACTACTACAATGCCACAATGCCCAGCTATTTTTTTAGAGATGGGGTCTCACTCTGGCTCAGGCTGGTTGTGAACTCCTGGGCTCAGGTAATTCACCTGCCTCTGCCTCCCAGAGTGCCGGGATTACAAGTGTAATATACCACCATGCCCAGCCTTTCACACATTTTTTTACAACTTGAAATTATGCTTATTTTAGTCTATATTAAAAACTGTTCTCTAGAAATCCTGATATTCCTATTAAAATAATCACTTTAAAGTATTTGTTTTATGTTTGTTTTTGAGACAGAGTCTCAAGCTGTCACCCTGGGTAGAGTGCCGTGGCTTCAGAGCTCACAGCAACCTCAAATTCTTGGGCTTAAGCGATTCTCTTGCCTCATCCTCTCAAGTAGGTGGGACTAGAGGTGCCTGCCACAATGCCCAGCTATTTTTTGGTTGTAGTTGTCATTATTGTTTGGCAGGCCCAGGCTGGATTCAAACCCATCAGCCTTGGTGTATGTGGCTGGCACTCCAGCTGGCACCCTGGCCACTGAGCTACAGGCACCGAGTCCACTTTAACGTATTTGAACAGAAAGCATTTTCTTTCTTTTTTTTTTTTTTTGCAGTTTTTTTTTTTGTCCAGGGCTGGATTTAAACCCTCCACCTCTGGTATATGGGACCAGCGCCCAACTCCTTTGAGCCACAGGCACCACCCAGAACAGAAAGCATTTTCAATCTGAGATAAAATACTTTATAAAACTAACCCCTAATGAAACTTACTCTCTCCTACTCGATCCTTGGGAAACACCGAAGCAATAGCTGTCTGTCCTGTAGCCATGTGGATCCGTGCTGAGCCTTTTGAAGTTTCTGAATTTGCTGAGTAACCAGAACAAACTTAGCATCTCAAGGGTCTCCTTGGCCCAGCTCAGTAAGCGTATGAACCCACGGAGTGTACTGGTAACCAGTAAAGGTTACCATTTTACTTAGGTGTATCTGAAGTCCCTGGTCAGGGTCCACAGAGCCTCCCAAGGCCCGCTCCCTTTGTCCCTGCCTGCACATTCCCCTGCCCCCCACTCCACTGCACCCTGATACTTTCCAGCCCTACTAGCCTCACTTTTCTTCAAATACGCCCACAACTCCTGCCTCAGGCTGTTGCACTAAAGGATTTCTCTATGAGGAAGGGTCTTCTCCCGGGCAGCCACATGGCCCACTCTTCAAAAGCTTGGCTCAAATGTCATCTTCTCAGGAGGACCTACCCGACATCTGCTAACAGCTGCACCCCACCCGCACTTCTCCCAGCATCTCACCACCCCAAATGCGATGTCCTACAATTATTCATTATGCTGGCCGTCCCCTCCTCTGTCAGTGCCGGGATCCTACTCTTACACTCTCACAACGATGCCTGGTGTCCATTCTGCTTGGTCAGTACTGGGTGAACGACAAATGGGGTACAGAGGGGGGACCCTAACAGTCTGCTTTACTGGAGTGGAACTCAGAGCTGACTTCGTGATCCTATATCACCCTGAGAAGTGATCACCCTGATTTTCTCTCATCAATGCAGGCCACAGATCTTAGAATATAAAGTTGCTGAAGGGGTGATCAGTTCCTCATAAGCCCCTAACTTCAGGCAGGCAGAGCCAAGATGCCCCTGGGTGATGAGTTACTCTGGATGGAGGAGAGACTATGGCCCAGAGAGGCCCATCCTAGAACCCGCGCCAGGGAGTGTCAGGTCAAATATCGCCAAACAGATTCTGTACTAAGAGGAGTCCTTCCCTCACCCCCGAATTTCAGGCAAGGTCTACAGCATGTTCCCTCCATGGGAGGCCTGAAGGAGGACAGGCCTGGGAATCAGCGCTGTGCCAAGCAGTATGCCCCCACACACCACCCTCACGACACTTCCCATCCCCACTCCAGCCACGCTGGCCTCTCACTCTTACCCCAAATGCCCAGCATCCTCCCCTCAAGCTTTTACACTTGCTGACCCTGCCCAAAGTGCCTTCCCCAGGAAGCAGGCGAGAGGGCGCCCCCAGTCCATCCCTCCCCCTCCTGCCCTGTGCACCAACGTCACCCACCGCAGCCACCCTGACATGCCCTTCCTTCTCACCTGGCTTTATACTTTTTCTTCCTCATACACATCTCCACCTCGGAAAGTCTATCACATCTTATTTGCTTTGTTTTCTGGTCTCCTACTGGAATGGACGTTCTATGATAGTTAAGGATTTTGTTTTGTTCCTGTTACATCCCCACTCCCTAGAGAAACACTTGGAATAATGTTTAATAAATACTATTTGATGAATGAATGAATGAATGAATGAATGGTTAGCCCCTCTTTTTTCTTAAGAAATTAAGCTTAATAAAGCTGCTCCTTGATTTACTTCTGGAACTACTGCCTTCAGAACGATTTCAGTTATATACGTGAATTTTGAGATCAATTGACCATATCGTTTTGGGTCACTATATGCACACACTCACGCATCACTTAACGGAGGGAATGTGTTCTGACGTGTCACTAGGTGACACTATCACTGCGCAGACAGCAGAGTGTATTACGAACCTACGTGGTGTCACCTGCCACACACCTGGTTATGTGGCCCAGGCTGTTGCTCCTGGATAACAAACCTGTACAGTCTGCTGTTATACTGAATGCTGTACACAACTGTAACATAATGGGAAATATTTGTGGGTCTCTTTGTTTGTTTTGTTTTTTTGAGAGAGAGCCTCCCTCTGGCACCCTGGGTAGACTGTCATGGCATCATCATAGCTCACTATAACCTCAAATTCTTGGGCTCAGGTGATCCTCATGCCCCAGCCACCTGAGTAGCTGGGACTACAGGCTCCCTCCATGACACCTAGCTAATTTTTCTATTTTTAGTAGATATGGGGTCTCCCTCTTGCTCAGGCTGGTCTCAAACTCCTGAGCTCAAGCGATCCTCCTGCCTGGACCTCCCAGAGTGCTAGGATTATAGAAGTGAGCCACTGTGTCCAGCCACAATGGTAAATATTTGGATAACTAAGTATATCTAAATATTGGGAAGGTACAGTAAAAATATGATGCTATAATCTTACGGGACCACCATTGTATATTTGGTCTGTTGTTGATTAAAATACCATTACGTGGCACATGTGTGCATGCAAACATTTGCTGTCCAAGTACACACACACATATACATACACACGTAAGTAATATTTTTATATGGGATTTTTTTGAAAACAAACACAATTTATCCAGAGATCTCACTACAGTGTAGTAATGGCTCCCACAAGTCAGTCAACTTACCCAAGATCACTGATTAGAGGCTGGCAAAGCTGGAATTCAAGCCCAGGACTTTCTCATTCCATGCTCCATGCTATTTCTACCAGGCCACAGTCAGAACTGGTGCCATTCCTAACATGTGGCGACAGCTACGTACCCGTACTTACCGCACTATATAGCTTACACACGCAGTATCCTTGTTATATAATTCAGCTTAATTTGCTTAGCTATTTATACCTTCATAAATCATGAGACCACGCTTTGGAAAAAAAAAGTTAAACTGCATAACCAGCCAAATCAATGTTTATAAAAAGTAACAAAAATTAATTGCTTCCATAAAGTTTTTCTTCTAGGGTAAACCCAAAATATCACAGTAGTAAGAGATGAAAAAAATAAAAATCAAACCCCTGTGCTCACCTGATCAGCCCTCGATACATAATATATTCACACCATCTGTCATGATCTGTGTTGTCGATATCCTAAGAAAAAGCAGAGAAATGTTTAAAGCATAAAAAAAACAAAGCTCTATACTGCAATGCCCCAAATGTGATCAATATCTCTCTGTGCTGTTTTCTCTTCTTATCTCCTCCTGCTTCTCTTGAGTTATTGGTCCATTCTATGGATATTTCCTGAGCACCTACTATGTGCCCATTCCAGGGATACAAAGATGCAGGCAGTCCAGGGAGTGAGTTACACAGGTCTACAGGCAACTACAACAATATAGTCTTGGCTTCTGGCATCTTTGCAAGCCTCTATCCCACCAGGAACTGCCTGCATCTTCCCCGGTCATCCTCTCTGTTTGCGTCTCAACTCTCTCCTTCCTGACTGAGGGCACGCCATCACTTTTGGCCACCTGGTACTTAACATGATGCCTACCGCTCAGCAGGTGCCAATCTGTGTTTCTTAAACCGAATCATAGAAATAAACACATTTCAGGAGCAGTCGTGAGTCTTTTTGATGTTGAAAGCTTGAGACCAGGGTTATTTTTCATCAGAGAAGGAGAACAGAAACATATTTTTTCCTATGATCTGTTGAAAAAGCTAAAAATATGAAGCTTTTATGCTGAAGAAAGAAATCGCCAGTTTCTTCTTTTTATTTATTTATTAATTTTAGAGACAGAGTCTCACTTTGTCACCCTTGGTAGAGCACCATGGCGTCACAGCTCACAGCAACCTCCAACTCCTGGGCTTAGTTGATTCTCTTGCCTCAGCCTCCCAAGTAGCCGGAACTACAGTCATCCCCCACAACGCCTGGGGGGGGGCATTGCAGTTTGGCCAGGGTCAGGTTTGAACCCACCACCCTCGGTACATGGGGCCGGCGCCCTACTCACTGAGCTACAGGCACTGCCCCATTTTCTTCTTTTTAAATATTCTATAAATACAAATAAACCTGACTGTTTACCATTTCTGGATTTTTTTTTTTTTGAGACAGAGCCTCAAGCTGTTCCCCTGGGTAGAGTGCCATGGCATTACAGCTCACAGCAACCTCCAACTCCTGGGCTCAAGCGAGTCTCTTGCCTCCGCCTCCCAAGTAGCTGGGACCACAGGCGCCC
>CAUYTI010023104.1:0-27032 GCA_963575145.1 Galago senegalensis | reverse complement strand
CAGGCGCCTGCCACAACGCCCGGCTATTTTTTGGTTGCAGCCGTGATTGTTGTTTGGCGGGTCCGGGCTGGGGATTCGAACCCGCCACCTTAGGTGTACGTGGCTGGCGCCTTAGCCGGTTGAGCTATAGGCGCCGAGCCTCTTCTCTGTTTTCTTATGTTACATGTGTGTGGTGTGGTGTTTGTTCCCCTGTGAGAATGCATTCTCTACGGCACCGAGCCCCTTGTCTGTTTTCTTCACTGATATACCGTGTATCTCAATCACTTAGAGCAATGCCTAGCACGTGCCTTAGAAAAATTGCCCTGAAGCCTGAAGCTCCAGCCCTCAACCCTCACTCAGTGGTTCTCTGGTCCATGTATAATTCTGCCAAAATTTGCAGGGAAGGGAAGCTCAAAATTATTTAGGATGACATATTTATTTCCTTAGTGGGTTAGAAATAGAGATTTATAATTATGTATACATATGAAATATATATCAAATTAAAATACTAGAAATAATCTATACATTTGGTATTGTTAAGTACTAATCATGTTTAAGAGAATTGGGGACTTTAGAATATTTCACAGATTAACCTTGTGGGGCTAATGAAAAATATATAAAATATATATTTACACTTATAATTTTAGATTGAAATTTCACTTTATTTTGGAGACAGAGCCTCAAGCTGTCACCCTTGGTAGAGTGCTGTGGTATCACAGCTCATGGCAACCTCCAACTCCTGGGCTTAAGTGATTCTCTTGCCTCAGCCTCCCAAGTAGCTGAGACTATAGGCACTCGCCACAACACCTGGCCTTTTTTTTTTTTTTGGTTGTAGTTGTCATTGTTGTTTAGCTTGCCCCAGGCTGGATTCGAACCTGTCAGCTCTGGTGTATGTGGCTGGCACCCTAGCCTCCTGAGCTACAAGCACCAAGCTGAAATTTTACTTTTTATTAACAGTATTGAAACAGTCAAAGGAAGATAAGAGTCCCCATATTTATATGTTTAATTTATTGTAAATTTATTAGACACAAGGTCTTGGGGAAGTTTATTTATTAGTCAAAGAATTGTAGCTCTTCAAAGGAAATACAAGGTCTGACAATTAAGTTCATAAACTCATCCTAAAAAAAGTGCTGCATACCCCATTGCTGAATATCACTATGGTCACTTTCAAAGTGTTCCATTTAGGTACATTTGCACCAATGCCAGCACCTAATCCACCCTTCAAAGTAATTTTGGAACTCTTTTTCTGGAATGGTCTTCAAAGCTGTCAGTGTATTACCCTTGTTGTCCTGAATGTCATCAATATATGTTCCTTTCAGGCTAGGCACCCCTGTAATACTAGCACTCTGGGAGGCCAAGGCAGGTGGATTGCTTGAGCTCAGGAGTTCGAGACCAATCTGAACAAGAGTGAGACCCTAACTCTACTAAAAATAGAAAAATTAGCCAGGTGTTGTGGTGGGTGTCTATAGTCCCAGCTACTTGGGAGTCTGAGGCAAGAGAATCACTTGTGCTCAAGAGTTTGAAGTTACTGTGAGCTATGATGCCATGGCACTATACCAAGGGCAACAGTGAGACTCTGTCTCAACAACAACAACAAAAAAAACTTCCTTTCGATATTTATTTTTGGGTAAAAGAAAAAGTCATTGGAGGCCAGATCAGGTGAGTAGCGAGGGTGTTCCCATACAGTCACCCATTTGCTGACTAAAGACTCCCTTATAGACAGTGTTGTATAAGCTGGCGCATTGTTATGATGCAAGAGCCATGAGTTGTCGCCCAAGATCTTCAGTTAAGATTTTCCTAACTTTTTCTCTATTGATGTTTACTTGGTCTGCTATGTTTTTCACAGTCAGCCAATGATTTGGATACACAATTCAAGAAGTTTTGCATTGTTTTCATCAGTTCTGCTTGTAACTGGCCTCCCTGACCTCTCTTCATCAGAGATGCTTTCTCTCCCCTCAGAAAAATGTTTAATCCATTTATACAATGCTGTTTTCTTCATAGAATTATCCCCATAAACTTGGACTGATATGTCCCTGATTTGGCTTCCGTTCTAGCCAAGTTTAATAAGAAATTTATGAATGTTTGTTAGTTGCTCTAATTCAAGCTCCAACGTTCTTGTGATGGCACACAAAAACGTGCAACAATAATTAACTCCACTCAGCAAGACACCACCACACACGGACATAAACACCACTGTGAGACACTGATATGCCAAGGTTACTGAGCTGTTTGTATAGTGCTGCTAACGTACCCACACAGTGACAAGTTCACCAACATAATTTTCAGATTTCATACATTAAATGTATAAATGCTTTTGAAATATTTAAAGAGGTTTAATTTACCAAATTTGTAAATAATATAAAACATTATAATCAAAGGCCCTTACATAGTGATTGTGAAGATTTTCTAGAGTATTACACAGAATACTATAATCTTTAACTGAATTTACAAGTTTAATAACTAAGATTTTTATTTTGTAACCTTAATAACTTGAATATTAATTTTTAAAAATAAAGTAATTTTGTGGAAGCTATTTGGTGCTCAAAAACCATTCCCAAAGACATTGACACCTGACACTTACAGAGGCATCTCCTTACTAATAAACCAGTGCTTTCAACAATGTCTAGTAGTCGTGGTCTGGGTGCTGCTTTGCTCAGAAGGAGCAAAAACCACTCTCTCCTGGCACAGAAGAGCCAAACTGCGAAGAACCCATAGGCTTTCCACATAATGGGAAACTTTAACCTTCAGAAATATTTTTACCTTCACCCTTCCTTAGGGCCTTCTGGTTTGCCACATAGGGCATGTTTTATGATTTTAGTTATTTTTGATTGATAAAAAGTTAGATCAGATCGTGCCTGATCTTCTATAGCATTTTTCTTTAGATGTAGCTTTATTAAAAGGAGGCCCTGCTTTTGTTTTAGTAGGAAAATTCTCACCTGGTTCTGTTCACTTTTACCTTGGTCAGGGATCAAGGTCTTTTCATGATACATCTACCCCAGGTAAGGTGTCCAAGTCTACCACTATGGGCTAGGACTGCTGGATGTAGCCAAATAGCTGAAGGTGATGGATCAGTGAATTTGGGGCTTACAGAAGAGCCTGGTATGGAGCCGCCTCCATATGCCCCGAGTATCCCCTTCACTTTCTGTCCTCCATCCTCTGGCTGCACCCCACTCCTAGTCTATGGGAGGAGAACACTCCTCTCTCCTAGAACATTAAACAAATGTCCAAAATTTTATTTCTCTACTTATACGAACCACTTATTTGAGTCTCTTTCTGTTTTTCTGTCACTTAAGAAGGGGAAGCTTCCCCTTAGGTACCAGTGAGAGAGGAGAGCACTGCGGTTCAAAAAACAGTACCTCATGTAGGACAACAATAACAGGGATGCTTCCCAACAAATGCAAACATTGTAACCTAATTGTTTGTACCTTCACATTAATCTGGAAAAGAAAGAAAGAAAACAACAACAAAAACCAATACAGAAACAAGTTTTTCTCTGACCTTCTCCTGCCCTCCTGTCTCTCAGTCTCACTATCCCCTTAGGCTAGTCATAGAAACTAGGGTAGAATTCCTCTTCCCCAAGGCGGGTTATATGTATGTGGTAAAAGCCAGAACATTTCTTCCCCCAAACCAGCCATAAAACCTAAATTATTTTGTATAAATACTGGCCATAAAGAAATTATCTGACCTACGTTGTTTGACTACAGGTCATAAGACTCACCCCCTTTCCAAAGAAGGCCCTGAATGCTCAGAGAGGCTAGGAAATACCTAGTGAGACAGGCTTGCTGGGTTTTCCCTCAGTCTCTTAGCATTAGATCATAGCCTTTTTGTCCAATCGTATTTCTACATTTGTTAATGAAAAAATACCTGAACTCAGCTCAGCGCCTGTGGCTTAAGTGGCTAAGGTGCCAGCCACATACACCTAAGGTGGCAAGTTTGAATCCAGCCTGGGCCCACCAAACAACAATGATGGCTGCAACCAAAAAATAGTCGGGCGTTGTGGCGGGCGCCTATGGTGCCAGCTACTTGGGAGGCTGAGGCAGGAGACTCTCTTGAGCCCAGGAGTTGGAGGTTGCTGTGAGCTGTAATGCCACAGCACTCTACCCAGGGGGGACAGCTTGAGGCTCTGTCTCAAAAACAAACAAACAAACAAAAAAAAAAACAACCCTGAACTCTTTGCTGAATATGTGTGATGATGGCCCAAGAAGCCTGAGTAAGTGGTCCTTAGGTGGTTTGGTTTATAGTTTAAGGAAAACAGAAATTTCAGGTGAAATCATAAACTAATACCCAGAATTTATATTAATACATTGCTTTGGCTCAAAAAGTCAAACATATTAAAGGGTGCAGGCTTGCAGGTTACAGGTAGATTCAAAGATTCTTTGATTTGTAATTGGCTAAAGAAATAAAGCTTTGTCTAAAGGCTTGGGATCAGTAGAAAGGAATGTTTAAGATAAGGAAATCTGTTTATCATAGAGGAAGGCTTCCTTTAAGATAAGGAAATCTGGGTGGTGCCTGTGGCTCAGTGGGTAGGGCCCCAGCCCCATATACTGAGGGTGGCGGACTCGAACTTGGCCCCAGCCAAACTGTAACAACAACAAAAAAAACCTGGCCATTGTGGCAGGAGCCTGTAGTCCTAGCTACTTGGGAGGCTGAGGCAAGAGAATTGCCTAAGCCCAAGAGTTGGAGGTGGCTGTGAGCTGGGATGCCATGGCACTCTACCCAGGGCGATAAAGTGAGACTCTGTCTCTAAAAAAAAAAAAAAAAAAAGATAAGGAAATCTGTTTTCCTTAGAGAAACCCACAATATACTCAAAGTGATCTATTAAGTAAATTGATGGCCTGTAGGTATGACTTAACCTTTGCCTTGTATGTGAAGGAGCTCCGGAAATTTTACCCCAAAATATAACTCCTTGGTATAAGGAATATTTTGAATTAAAGGCTCTTAGAAATCAACAGGCCTTTGTGCGAGATGTTGAAAGTTGAAAAGGTGCCCCACAGAACCAGGCGAGGTAGAGTTAATAGCAGAAATTTATTAAGAGCATCTGCAAGCTGATGGGCTGCCACCCAAAATGGAAAATGATAACAGCCCTGAGTTTTAGGGTAAGGGAGTTATTTTATATGAAGTTGAGTCCTGTTTGATGAACATTCTGGGGCCATTCAGGAGGTGATGTATATGTGGTTCATGAAGTGGTGAGCATGCCAGTCATAGCTTAAGTAACTCAGATGTGGTGTAAAGGACCAAGATCATATGTTGGAGGCCTTGTAGAAGGTGGGAGGGTTATCTGTTATAAATCTTCTACAATCTGGAAGGAATGTTTCACAGAACCAGAAGAAATACTGTGAGTCCTATTCTTTGCTTAATGAATCTCTAGACTAGTGTTTTTCAACCTTTTTTATCTCACGGCACACTTGAACTTACAGTTAAACTTCCATGGCATACTTAAATGATGTTGATCAAAAAAAGAGTTAAAAAAAAGAATATACTTACTGTGCTTTGAACTTCTTTTGAAAATAATTTAATTAATGATCTTTAAAATTTTTTTGTAGCACACAGTATGCTGAGGCACATGGTTTGGAAATCACTGGTCTAGACCCATGGGAGGTAGAGAAAGACTGACACTTTGCAAGGGGCTATTTCTCTATCTGCATAATCAGATGGACCCATGGGAAGAAACAGCTGACTTCCTCTCCCCTCCCTGTTTTCTCAATATATTGCCAGAAAGATGATCAAGAATGCAGCCAGATAATTTTAAACAAATTAAAATTGTTCATTTGGCTCAAATAATTTTAAACAATACTTGCCTCTCAGATTAATTCTCAAGTCAATTTGTTTTCTTCATGCATTCATTCTTCCTAGCAATCATTTATTACCCCTAAACAGAATTACCTATATTCTTTGTCTCCTCCCCTCTTCTTAAAAGAGGGTATAAAGATTTTTGGACCCTGCTGGCATATTAGGTAATCACTCTGTGACTCTCTCCCCATGCACACAGTAAATAATCCTTTTTCTCTTATTAATCTGCTTTACTTGTGAGTTGATCTTTCAGTGAACTTTCAGGGGAAAGAGGAAGTTTCCCCTCAGCCACACATATTTGATACAGGATTCCACCACTCAGGGCTAGACAGGGAGCCCCCTATTCTCTAGGCCCAGGTGAGCTCAGAGATCAGACCCCCATTTTCAGCCACAAGCAGATTGCCTTTTTCGGGACACACCCTCTGGGCTCTGATTAGATCATGAACAAAGCAGCCTGTGGTGGTTTTTTGGGTGGTTCCACCTTGGGTAGGAGCATACAACCTCATCCCTTCTCAGGGACAAAGACTGTAAAGGACCTGATAACCTCACCCTAGTGGAGGAGGAACTACATTCATTCATTTGTTAATGCACTCACTAACTTTGAAAAGATGTTTTTCCATCTACCAACTGCTGGCCCAGTGTAATTCTCTAGACCTAATTCCCCTAGATACAAGAGCCCACTGTGGAGAGTCCAGAGAGAGTTCTTCAGTTCTTTCCCCCTTCCAGAAGCTCTGGTACTTTTCTGTACTCCTTTTTAACTCCTAAAAAAAGTCCTATCTTACCACTGATCTGTGGTCCATAGGTTCATTCTTCGAATCCCTGAGACTAAGGACCTACTGAAAAGCGAAATTCCGATATCAATATGGCCTTACGTCCAGTTTACAATTAGTCTAAACTCCAAAAGGGAGGGGATGTAACAAAGTGTGTCCAACTCCTTTTCTTTTCATGTGAGGAACTCAGTTTTAAGGTTTTTAGGGGGTCCCATGGCCATGAGGGATCTGTTCAGTCAGTGTGAGGCCTTAGGATTTTATTTTAGTTTATACTTTATTGAACCTAAGCATAAAAATGACCAATTTTCCTTTGTAGGGGTGAGGAAAAAATTGTCCTTTCCCCCAAATTTCACTGAAAGATCAACTCACATTAAGGTAGATCATAAAAGAAAGGATATATTTACCCTGTGCACAGTAAGAAATCACAGAGTAGTAATCCAGTTTTCTAATGGAATTCAAATATCTTTATATAGGTCTTTGAGAGAGGAGGGAGAGATTGAGGCATAAACAGTTGCTAGGGAGGATGAATGGATAGGGGAGAAATAGATTGACTTGTAGATTAACCTGGGAGACAGGTGTTTATGACTCTAAGAAATTTAGGCAAGGCTCACCTCCATTCTCAATGCTCATTCCTGAAATATTTTAGGATAACAGGAAGGGAGAAGGGGAGTCATTATTCCCTTTGCTCCTTTGATCAGACCACTCCAGTTTATACAGATAGAGGGAAGGCCCCCTTCAGTGTTTCTTGACCCTGAATGGCCTTCAATTTAAAATATTCTTTATACTAGGGACTCATTTTGGAGTGAAATTTCCTTAGCTGGTTCACCTTATATCTTTGGATCTTCATTCTGAAGTCTCCCATGTATACACATTAAATACATTTGTATGCCTTTTCTCCTATTAATTAATCTCTCACATGTCAGTGATTGTCAATGAAACTTTAGGGGCCTACAAAAGCAGAAAAAAAAAATTCTCAGAAATATCTAGACATACAATTCTACCACAAGGAAAGTATTCATTTTATGTCATTTTATCAATATCTTTACTGTATTTTTTATTTTTTAATTTCTTTTCTGAGACAGACTCCTGCTTTGTCACCCTGGATAGAGTGCGGTGACATCACTGCTCACGGCAACCTTAAACTCTTGGGCTCAATCTATCCTCTTGCCTCAGCCTCCCAAGTAACTGGCACTGCAGGTGTCCACCACAATGCCTATAGATTAATTTTTAGTTATAGGGTCTTATCTTTGCTCAGGCTGCTCTGAAACCCCTGAGCTCAAGCAATCCACCTGCCTCAACCTCCCAGAGTGCTAGGATTACAGGCTTCAGCCATGGAGCCTAGGCCAATATCTTTACTTTTAAATGAAGAAAGGGTGTATGAGCTCAAGAAAGTGGATAGAAAGACAATTCTTACCCAAGCTAGAGAGATTAGATTCAAAGTGTAGGCTCTGGGTTTGAATTCTGCTGTACCACTGATTAACTGTGTAACTACAAGTCAGTCATCATTTCCAAGACTCAATTTTCTTATCAGTAAGACAGGGTTTTAATTATTTATCATCCTACATTTGTCTCATAGGGTTGTTGTGAGAATTAAATAGAAAACACTTATGGGGATCTCATCAAGCAGGAGGCAGGCTCAGCTTGAACCCCAGCCTCATCAACGTTAGTATAGCTGAATGGGGTGACCAGATTTTAACATTTGTAAAGTGGGACAACATGGGGAGGGGGCGGGGCAGGGCCTAACAACAATGTAAACTTAGATAAGCAGTTCTCGATAATCGCTTCTCAACAATTATTTGTTATTATTACAGTTTAACATTATAAAATTAACAAAAATAATATAAAACTCATATTCTGGCTAAGTAGCCACATGGCAGCTGAAGACCCGTATATTCCCTTCCTGTTCACCGGCTCGTTTGTGCATTCTTTCCAACAATGGGGACTTTTTAAACACGCCACAGGACAACAGGACAAATTGTTTAAAAGTGGGACTGTCCCGCCAAAAGCAGGACGTCTGGTCACTCTATACTTGAACCACAATTTCCTCCCATAGCAAGGGGCAGGGCCTTCCTGGTTCACAACCTGCCTAAGTTTACCATCAGGACCACACAAGGCAGAAGACCCTAAGTTCCCACAGACATGGTGGGAAGGCAGGGCATGGCCTCCTTCACTTCTGTGCCCTGCCTGCTTCACTGGCAGTTGTTTCCTCCAGATGCCAGAAACTGGGAGAAGCTCAGCAGGCCCCCGGGATACCCTGGGGTCTCTGAGGCCCACACAAGAACAAGAAGCATGAAACACCTGGTGGGAAAAGAACGCAACTCGTCAAGTTTTACCTTGGGAACACATGAGCCTCTGAATTGAAAGAAGAGAGGGAAACAGCCCTTGATTTGGCCTGTGTATTAAAAGGCTGCTCTTGCCAAAGACTGCAAGGACTCCAAGGACCCCAACTGTACATACAAAGGAATAAAATTTGATTTTGATTTGATGATAACAGCTCATAAGAAAATGTACTTGGATTTAAATAGTGCTTCCCAGTTTTCATGATGCTATTCATAAAGGAATTCCCAGTTCCTTTGAGGAAGTGTTTCTCCTAATGTATATATGCAACTTTTCTCTAATATCGTATTTATTAAAGAAATGGCTTCATTATTGTGTGAGCAAAACTCCAAAGTTCCCTATTTATGATAAAGCATCATCAGCCCTGCTCTCTACCTCTGAACACCTATAGATTAAGGGGAAATAGAGGGGTTAGGTCAAAGGAAGAGTCTAAAAATTAGATTGTGGGCTAAGCACAGTGGCTCATGCCTATAATCACAGCACTCTAGGAGACTGAAGCAAGTGGATTACTTGAGCTCACAGATTTAAGACCAGGCTGAGCAAGACCAAGACCCCATCTCTAAAAAATAGGTAGGAATGGGCAGGGCCTGTGGTTCAGTAAGTAGGGCACTGGCCCCATATACTGAGAGTGGAAGGTTCAAACCTGGCCCCGCCAAACTGCAACAAAAAAACACCCAGGCGTTGTGGCAGTTGCCTGTAGTCCCAGCTACTTGGGAGGCTGAGGCAAGAGAATCACCTAAGCCCAGGAGTTGGAGGTTGCTGTGAGCTGTGACACCATAGCACTCTACCAAGGGTGACATAATAAGACTCTGTCTCTACAAAAAAAAAAAAAAAAAAAAAAAAAAGCTGGGCATTGTGGCAGGTGCCTGTAGTCCCAGATACTCAAGAGGCTGAGGCAAGAGGATCTCTTGAACCCAAGAATTTGAGGTTGCTGTGAGCTGTGACACAACCACACTCCACAGGGGGCAAGAATGTGAGACTTTGTCTCAAAAAAATAAATAAATAAGAAATATATAAAAATTCGATTGTAAGAAAAGAAAATAGAACCCATGTTTCAAAGACCTGTATTACAAGTACTTCACCAGTTTGTATGAGTCCAAAATAGCTAGTGGTTTGGTTCTTGAAAGGTCCCTAAATTATATTCAGTTACACTAGCAAGTGGGCAGGACCCTATCATGAAACAGGTGGAACAAAAACCTGCAATCACAAACAAATGAGATGTGGCAATCAGGGGACAGTGAAGTATACCAAATGGGTGTGTTACGGCTGAAAATTCTCCCAAATAGCCCCAACAGACAAATCTGAGACACACTCCGATGTAAAAGGCAAGAGATGAGTTTTATTCAGACCTGGGTCTGGACTCTCCTGGCATGCAAGCCTAGGACGAGCCCCGAACCCAAGGTGGGGATAGTTTTTATGGGGTACAGAAGGCAAGAAGGGTAGGGTCTGTTACGTGTACACTCTTGATTGGTGGTTGGTGATTTCATTAGTAAAGGAGGATTTGCATTGGTGGTTGATGATTTCACTAGTAAAGGAGAATTTGGATTGGTACAGGTGAGGGGTGGGGGGCTCTTAACCAGGGGCTAGAGTTGGTGCAGCCTGATTAGGTGGCTGGAAGGAAGTACCTGTATTTCAAGGTAATAGAAACTTATTGTTTATTATGGCAGCTGTTTGCCTAAGGTGACTCAGTTAACGGCTCAGTGGCTGTGCAACCTGGGGTGGGGAAGTCACCAGGGAGTGGCCCTGCGGGCTAGGAGTTAGGAACAGAACTTATGCAGTAAACAGTATGTGCAAGGTATGCAGTAAACAGTATATGCGACCAGGGGTGGAGGAAGGTAATAGCAGGGGGGTAGGGGTGGAATAGATCTTATGCAGTAAACAACAAAATGGCGTTGGTCTGGCCCTTTCAGGTGATGCTAGTCAAAAGACAACACAGCACAGAGTATTGTATTCCAGCCAGTCTTCAGAGATGTGGCATATCAGTATGTACAAAAGCGGTCTCGAATTTATTTACTGACCACGGTGAATACATAGATAAAAATAATGTGAGGTGACAAGCAGTAGTGATCACACCTAATGACATTATATTTCTGAGTGACTGGGCAAAAGAGAAGGTGTGGAATGGCCAACAATTCTTTGGACATTGTTTGGTACAGTCTCATTTCCAAATCCTGTGTAGTCTTTGTAATTTCTAAAGAGAAGAATTTAAATACTCTTGTATATAAAGAAATGCTTATAAAGTGCTTAGAAGATTGCATGCCCCAGAGTAAATCTTTGAAGGAACCCAGGGAATTTCACCCCCAATATACCTGGTAGCTAATTATTTTCAATTAAAGGTCGTTTAAGATCAGTAGATGCTAGAAAAAGCTATACTTTGACATTCCCTTACCTAGACTCAACAAAGAGAAAACAATTACCCTCTATCACCTCCTTAAAATTATCTATTGTAGAAAAGAAGACCAAGAAATCCAACTATACCTGACCTGACCTTTTCACAGGATAATGTCTGCCTCTGAGGTTCATTCAAATTCCAAACAGAATCATTTACCAGTTAATTTCTACCTACTGGGTCCATTTATTCTCCCTGTAATCATTTACTAACCCCCAAAAGAATTGTCTGCCTTCTCCTTTTTCCACTCCCCTATGAAGAAGGTATATAAACATGTGTGCCTCATTGGGTTATTGGGTAATTATTCCTCTGGGATTTCCCAGTGCTTCTGCAAGTAAATAAAACTACATGCTTTTTTTTCCTGTTAATCTGTGTATTGTCAATTCACTTCAACAAATTTAGACTTGAACTATGAGAGGGAATGTTTGAACTTCCTTACATCTGTGATAATCCTTAAATACTGGTATTATTATTATCATTATTAGGATTGTTATTACTAGCTCTATGCTAGCCTAGTAGTCAAGGGAAGACATAGTACCACGTTAAACTTCATCCAGAAAATTCAAGACACTTTCAAGCCAAATAATCTCACTATGGTATAGCCACAAGATGAGCCTCAAATGTGCACAGGAAAATTTTAAGAGCTGTGCCTTTATTGTTATTCCAGTAAACTAAAGGCAGAGTCCAGTAAACTCATGTCTGATGCAAACTGTTTTGCCAGTTTTCTCAACAAATTCACAAAGTAAGGTCAAAAGTAGGATGACCAGACATCCCGCTTTTGGTGGGACAGACCTGCTTTTGAACAATTTGTCCCGCATCCCGGGCGTTTTAAAAAAGTCCTGATTTTTGGAAAGAATACACGAACAGGCGGGAGAACAAGAAGGGAATATACAGTTTTCAGCTGCCATGTGGCTATTTCACCAGAATATGAGTTTTATATTATTTTTGTTAATTTTATAATGTTAAACTATAATAATAACAAATAATTGTTGAGAAGTGATTATCAAGAACTGCTTATGAAAATTTGCATTGTTGTCAGGCCCTGCCCTGCCCCATCCCCCACTCCGCCCCCAACCCCCCCCCCCATGTTGTCCTGCCTTTCCGATATTAAAATCTGGTCACCCTAGTCAAAAGTCATCTTACTTTATATAATAGGAGGGGTTCCTGAAAAGTTAAAAAACTTTAAAATCTGGCTCAGCACCTGTGGCTCAAGGGGCTAAGGCTCCAGTCACATACACCTAAGGTGGCAGGTTGGAATCCAGCCTGGGCCCGCCAAACGACAATGATGACTGCAACCAAAAAAATAACCTGGAGTTGTGGTGGGCGCCTGTGGTCCCAGCTACTTGGGAGGCTGAGGCAGAAGACTCGCTTGAGCCCAGGAGTTGGAGGTTGCTGTGAGCTGTGATTTATACAGCACTCTACCCAGGGGGACAGCTTGAGGCTCTATCTCAAAAAAAAAAAAAAAAAACTTCAAAATCCAACCTAATACTAAATGCCTAAGAAATCTGCTTCAACTCCTGAGAATATCAGGTTCAACCTGTTTATTTTATAGAAACATCTCCGTTACATAAAAAAAATCCAGTGATAAATCCTTTTGTAAAGTGAAGAATTCCATCCCTGGTCTTCGTGATCATATTTTCCTAAGGAAAAGAGTGAGTCTTTTCTGTCCAGTAGTTCACTCTAGATGCAATGTGTGCTGTTTATCTACATTCCTGAGGAGCATGAGATTAATTCAGTCTGCCTTTTTCACATTTTTCCTAGAACCACAGGTTATCTTTGGCTTTGCAAGTAGCTGAGGCTGGGTCCTTTTTTCTTTCTTTCTTCTTGTTTAAAGGTAATCTTCTAAAAAGCCAATCCTCTAAATACCCAACAACAGAATGTTGAGCCTGAAAAACTTCATGTGACTCTATCACATTTCCCTTTTTCCTCAACCCAACTTCTATTGCATATGAATTTGTTCAATTCCCTCTGAATAAAAGGTCGGGGAAAGGTGCCCAAACACTTTATAGAGTATAAACTACTGCACCAAAAACATTGCTGCCTACAATGCAGGGTTCCTATAAGCCTGGTGCTTGCAGCTGACAATGTAAATCCTTGCCAATATAAATCTTCCCCGCAAAAAGATTATTATTTTCTTATACTAGGGGAAAGCATGAGCGCAGCCCCCACTACCACAAATCATGCAGTAGAGTTTCCCACATTTGGGGAAATCACAGGGGTCAGCATATCTGGAGTGCAATGGATAAGCCTCGCCCTGGGAAACTACTTTTCTACTGGCACTGTTAGCCTATCAGTGGCTCCATTCTGGCAAGTTCTTCATCTCTGTTTTGTCTGCATTATTTGCAATTATTCAAATACTTCTTTTGCATTTTTCTCTTATTATATAAAAACAAATGCTACATGGGGGGAAGAATGATAAGAAATAAAAATGTTAGAATCAGCATAATGGAGAAGAGATCAAAATTACTAGAAATCCTAAAAGCAATACATTTTTAGTTTCAATGTAAAGTTCATTGAACTTAAGCCAATAATATATTGTGTGCTTGAATGGGAAGAACAAAATTAAAGAATATGCATGAAAGCTGGAAATAACTTGAGACCATATCTGAAGGAAAAGATATAATTAAGCATTTAAAAATATTTCTGGCTTCCTAACAGACGTTATGCATATAATGTGAGTCAACTTTCTAATATTCACCACATATATACACGTATATATATTACACATGCTATTTGTGTACGGAGAGGACTCCTGCCAGTAAATCTTTTGTAGAGCAAATAATTCATTTTAACAAATGAAAAAAAATTTTTTTTCTTTTTTTAGCCAAAGTTTCACTCTGTTGCCCTGGGTAGAGTGCCCTACAGTAATAGCTCACAGCAGCCTCAAACTGTTGGGCTCAAGTGATCTTGCCTCAGCCTCCCAAGTAGCTGGGACTACAGGCACCCTCCACAACATCTAGCTAGTTTTTGTATTTTTAGTAGAGATGGGGTCTCACTCTTGCTCAGCTTGGTCTTACCCCCTGAGCTTAAGCAATGCACCCACCTCAGCCATCCAGAGTGCTCTGATTACTGAGTGAGCCCCCATACCCGGCTCAAATGAAAATCACTGAAGGTTGAATTAGTACCAAGTCTGTTTCTTGTCCCTCCTGAAACCTCATAGAAATTAAATGTGTTATTACACAAAAGAAAAAAAGCCCATAGGAGCATAGAGAATGGGAGGGGCAGGTTTTCCACACAGAAAGTTTTCTTTTTTTTTTCTTTTTGAGACAGAGCCTCAAGCTGTCACCCTGGTTAGAGTGCTATGACAATACAGCTCACAGCAATCTCCAATTCCTGGGCTTAAGCAATTCTCTTGCCTCAGCCTCCTAAGTAACTGGGACTACAGGTCCCACCACAATGCCCGGATGTATTTTGGTTGTAATTGTCACTGTTGTTTGGCAGGCCCATCTGGATTCGAACTTGCCGTCCCTGGTGTGTGTGGCTGGCGCCTTAGCCACTTGAGCTATAGGCACCGAGCCAACACTGGAGGTTTTCAAGAGAGCTCTGAAATAGAAGAAAGTTAGCAAGGAAATCTCATTGAGAAAGGAAGGTGGAAAGTAGGAGCTGCTGTAAGACAAGGGGTTTTCTTGTCTTTTGTAAAATTCTTAATGAATTGGAGGGACTTTGGGAAGTACCTTTAAGGACAATAAGACAAGGAGGGTGAGGAGTAATTTCTTCAAGAATTAAGATGAGGTCAAAAGATCAAAGGTTAGATGGGAGAATAGAGTCTTGCTGGCTGACCCTGAAGAGGGAGCAAAGGCAGAAAGGGGCACTACCAGTGACCCCGTGGAGGCTGGGCCCCTCTGACAAAGGCTCCTGTACTCCTGACTTAGAAGCCAAAGCCATCGTACCTCATAGGACCATGTTTCCAGCCAGGACCATATCTCCAGCCATAGGACCATTCTCCAATGCTCACTACAGTTGTGTTGCATGCCCCCCTGGTAGGTGTGTAAACAGTAAAATCAATTCTATTATGAAACCAATATATAAACACTTACACATTCATAAGAATGATAAAACACAGATATAGTCTAGCAAGGGGGCGGGGGTGAGGGCACTTCATAGGAGGAGGGATGGCATTTAGTGAAATCTCACCTAATGTGCACAATGCAAGAGTATATTTCAAAATAACTATGAGTAAATTTTAAATGTCTTACCACAAAAAATAAGTAAGTCAGGTGATGGCGATGTTAATGAGTTTGATTTGAGCATTCTACATTATGTATTAAGTCATCACATTATGCACCATAAATGTATACAGTTATGATTTTCATTAAAAATCAATTTAATTTTTTTCAAATAGTAATTTTGATTAGCCTGGCAAAACCACAGCAGAGTTTTTTGGTCAAAGGGATTTTTTGACATCTAAAATTAAAGGGAGTAATTATCTGTCATGCGTAGGACCAGTTTGCCTTCCAGGCAGGTATCCTCACCTTGCCATCACTGCCTGAGATTGCTGGGTACAGATCTTAACTACAGTTTGGTTCTCTCTGAGTTTCTGCCATGAATCAAATACATCAGAACCTCCATAGTAGACCATCTCCCTAAGTTGACCACCTCCTTAAATTGACCTAATTTCCATAGACTTGACATGCACACATGTATGTATCGGCACGGTAGGGAAAATTCCTTATGTTGACCACCTTCATATGTTTAGAAGTTTGTTACAGTCCCTTGGGTGGTCAACTTACAGAGGTTCTACTATATATTTTATCAAGCAACTGAGTACAAAACAGCTTTTCCATCCTCAGTGGGAATGGGAAGAGGCCTAGCGAAAGGAGAGAGGACAGCGTCTGGCCTTCCTGAGAGGCAGGTGAAGAGACCAGGAAGTTCAGCTAAAAAAATTTACAGTCAACATATGTGGCCTAGATTAACTCTTTTCTTCCTAAATGCCTTAGCTCAGTGGTTCTCAACCTTCCTAATGCTGCGGCCCTTTAATACAGTTCCTGTAGGTCGTGACGCATGGGCTGAGAACTGCTGCCTTAGCTGGTTACTTTTTTTGCAGCTGCCTCTAATTATTGCATCATATTATTCTTTTTCTCAGGTGCAATTGTGCTAGCCTGTACCCTAAAATGTCCCTAAAGGCAGGGGTAACATCTTCTTTTATATCCAGTGCAGGACCAGCCTACACCAAGGTGCTCAGGGAAAATACTCCAGAAATTTGATCTTGAAAAAGTAGTATTTCCATTAGGCTAGAAAAACAGCGCATCCCTCAGAGGTTTTATTTTTTCTAGTGATGATCTCTATCCTTGTATATCTAATTATGCTTATATTACTGTTTTTGTTGTAGTGGGTTTTATTTATTTATTTATTTTGAGATGGGGTAGCACATCTTACATGGTGGCTCAGAGGTGTTTAGACACGGGTTATAGTTTAAACATTTGACCCTCCAAATCTCATGTTGAAATCTGATCCCCAGCATTGGAGACAGGGCCCAGTGGGAGGTGTTTGGGACATGGGGTTGGCTCTCTCATGAATATGTTAATGTCCTTCTTGACATTAATATAATCATAAGTGAGCCACCTGGGTTCACTCTATTAGTTCCCATGACAGCTTGTTGTTCGAAAGAGCCTTGCACCTGCCCCCTCTCTCTTGCTTCCTCTCTTGCCATGTGATCTCTGTACATATAGGCTCCCCTCCCCTTTCCTCCATAAAGCCCTCACCAGAAGCAGATGCTGGCACCATGCTTGTTGTACAGCCTACAGAGCCATGACCCATGTAAACCTCCTTTTTAAAAAATAAATCATCAGTTTGGGCACTGTGGCTCATGCCTGTAATCCTAGCACTCTGGGAGGCTGAGGCAGGTGGATTGCCTGAGTTCATGGGTTCCAGACAAGCCTGAGCAAAAGCAAGACCTCGTCTCTAAAAATAACCAGGGGTTGTGGTAGGTGCCTATAGTACCACCACACCAACCCAGCCTTGTCTTAGAAGGCTGAGACAAGAGAATCACTTGAACCCAAGAGTTTGAGGTTACTGTGAGCTACAATGCCATGGTACTCTACCAAGGGTGACAAAGTGAGACTCTGTCATAAATAAATAAATAAAGTAAATTGTCCACCCCAGGTGTTTCTTTATAGCAACACAAAACCAACGCAGAAAATGTCCCAAAGAACTAGCCTCAGCAGGCATACACTGCCAACTTCATTATGTTGGTTATAGATGAGTCACTAAGGTTGGCCCAGACATCAGAAGAGAGGACATAGATTCCACTATGAAGAATAACAAAGAATTTGTGGACACGTTTTAAAGCAGTCACAAAGACTGTTTTTGTGTGTTCATTTTGTATATTTTGTCCTGTTATTGTTGTTTTTTAAGGTCTTTTGTTCTCCAGGTTCTATTTTCCTGTTTGAGTATGTCTTTAATGTTACATTTACCTCAAGTGAATTGTGATTCTTTTGTTCCTTCATATTAAGGAATAAGGCAGTAGGAAAGCTATGAATGGGGAAGACTTGTCATGGGGTAGCTTTTGCTTTGGGGTGAATGTAGTCAAGATCTAGGCATTACCTGAAGAATACTGATGAGGACTTTGCTTTGGGAAACCAACTCAAGCTTCCTTAATACTTTATTCACTTTCTCTAAAGAAAAGCCCTTTGATATTTTTACCTGGAATTCAGATCCCTGTCATAAGTAGTTTACCTTGCAGTGGACAAAGAAGAAACCTACTACTTGGCATACTAACTTTCAATTAATCCATATAATTAATCCATTTTTCATTGTATATTCTTTCTCCCAATCCCAGAACATCTCTGAGATTCCTCAAGGCATACCAGTACCCTCTGTGGATAAAATGTCCTCTGCTCATACTTGGGGGGCTACAGCAACCTGTGCTTGGCTTCAACAGACAGTTTAGCCCAGGCTGGTTTTGAACCCAATACCCTCGGTATATGGGGCTGGTGCCCTACCCACTGAGCCACAGGCACTGCCCGACTTCAACAGACAGGACCCTTGCACTCACTTCCCACCTGCAGGGAGCATGCTGAACAATGTCTTCTGCTGCTGTCCCAGTTCCCATTCTCTCTGTCTTTGTTGTGGTGAGATTGTCTCATCCTCCTTTTCCTCCTTCCTCTCCTTTTCTTTCTCCTTTTTCTTCTTCTTCTTCAATAAATTCATTTTAATGGTCTGTCCTATTTTGAAGTAGAAGTCAGTGGAAGCTTTCTGAATGAATTTTGTCTTGAGCCATGAGTAGGGTGACCAGATTCTAACATCTATAAGGCAGGACAACATGGCGTGGGGGTGGAGAGGGGGCGGAGACAGCGCTGGGCAGGGCCTGACAACAAGGCAAACTTTGATATGCAGTTCTCAATAATCACTTCTCAACAATTATTTATTACAGTTTAGCATTATAAAATTAACAAAAATAATATAAAACTCATATTCTGGTGAAATAGCCATACGGCGGCCGAAAACCGTATATTCCTTTCTTGTTCTCCAGCCCATTCCTTCATTCTTTCCAAAAAGTGGGACTTTTTAAAAACGCTGCGGGACATGGGACAAATTGTTGAAAAGTGGAACTGTCCTGCCAAAATCGGGACGTCTGGTCACCCTAGCCATGAGAGCATTCTTATCAAATCAGAGCCATGTTAAATAACTATAGCTTGGTTACCAGTTTAACTAACTGACTTCCTTCCTTCCCTTCTCTTCCCTTCCTCTTTCAATATCTATTAGTATTTAATTTATATTTACTATGAATTACATTCTAAACATTGAATTTGAATTACATCATTTCATCCTTACATTAATTTCTATTAACTGTACTATGTTGTCCTACTGTTACTGGATGAAGAGGGTTTGGCCACCTGTCATTGTCAGTCAGTATGCAGATACAGGGATAGGTCCACCAAACTTTCTTTGTCAGAAGGCTCTCCATTTGGGAGAATAGTGAGAGTAGCCTCTCCAAGACTGTTCCGTTCTTCCATTTGCACAATCACAGTTTTATCCATAAAGGTTCAAAGACCACATTAACCCTTAATTTAAATAATCATCAGGTGGCAACTATAGCTCAGTGGGTAGGGCGCTGGCCATATACACGGAGGCTGGTGGGTTTGAACCCGGCCTGGCCCAGCTAAGACAACAAGGACAACTGCAAGAACAACAACAACAACAAAAAATAGCCGGGCATTGTGGTGGGCGCCTATAGTCCCAGCTACTTTGGAAGCTGAGGCAAGACAATCGCATAAGCCCAAGAGTTTGAGGTTGCTGTGAGCTGTGATGCCATGGCACTCTGCCGAGGGTGATAAAGCAAGACTGTCTCAAAAAAAAAATAATAATAATAAATAAATAAATAAATAAATAATCAGCTTAACTCAGTGACCTATTACGACATTCCAAGTCAAAAATTAATCTCCTAAATCAATTCAACTAAATTACTTAAGATGGGCATCTTTAGGGTGGGAGCTAAATTTACAAAATCGTAAGAATAGGAGACAGGAGGTGAAGGTCACTTAGGATCTAAACTGACCAGACCAGCTGTGTCATGTCAGCCCTAGCCTCACTGACTCCCTCTTATTCTCACCACATATGCTTTTAGTAGCCTCTAAAAGCTGGGAACATCTTAAGTTTACAGTTTGTTAGTAAACATAGTCCTCAGTCTTACAACCATAGGAACTAAAATCTGCCAACCTAAATGAGTAAGGAAATGGACCCTCCACTAGAGCCTATGGAAGGAAAGGCAGCCTTCTGACACCTTGGTTTGAACTGGAGGAGACCCATGTCAGACATCTGATTTACAGAAATGTAAAATAATACATTTATAATTATTTAAGCCACTAAATTTGTGGTCATTTATTATAGCAGTGAAGACACTAAGGAAAATCACCCCAAATATGACTACTTGATGTAAAGAATCCTTTGAATTAAAGGACGTTCGAGATCAAAAGGTATTTAGAAGGAGCTTTTCCTCTTATGTAGATAGGACTGGCCTCATCAAAAGATCCAAGTGGGGCTCAGTGCCTAAGGCTCAAGCAGCTAAGGCGCCAGCTCACAGCCCAGGCCCGCCAAACAACAATGATGGCTGCAACCAAAAGTAATAGCCGGGCATTGTGGCGGGTGCCTGTAGTCCCAGCCACTTGGGAGGCAGAGACAGGAGAATTGCTTGAGACCAGGAGTTGAGGTTGCTGTGTGCTGTGATGCCATAGCACTCTACCCAGAGTGACAGCTTGAGGCTCTGTCTCAAAATAAAAATAAAAATAAAAAAATAAAAGATCAAAGTGGGCAACTGACTTTCTTTTCTCTGCTTGTTATCTCAACATATTGCAGGAAACATCAAGAAAATAAGCAGATTTGGCTGGAAGCATTTAAAGCACTATACTCATCGGGTTAATTTACAAGTCAATCTGTCCCCCCCCCATCTTTTCCTACTCCCCAACAACCACTCCTTGCACCTATACACCTCATCTTCCGTCTCCCTTCTGAAAGGCAAGTATAAAAATAACTGACCATCATTGAGTCAGTTATTCTCTCATCTGCTTCTCCATTGATTGGCTTGGGTGGACCAATGATGGTCAGTTATTCTCAATTCAGTTAATTCGCCCCATGTGCATGATATTTGGAAATAAATATTTCTCTTGTTTATCTGCCTTAATTGTGAGTTGATCTTTGACTGAATTTTCAGGGATAAAGGACAAGATTCCCTTGGCCCTTATAGCAATAACATAAAATGAATATACTCTGAATGACTTATTTTTTTTCCTTTCCTTTTTTTTTTTTACACAAGCAGCATAGAATTTATTTTACTTATTTATTTTTTATTCGAGACAGAGTCTCACTCCATGGCCTAGGCTACAATGCAGTGGCATCATCATAGCTCACAGCAACCTCAAACTCCTGGGTTCAAGCAATCTTCCTGCCTCAACCTCCTGAGTAGCTGTGCCTACAGGCATGTGCCACCACGTCTGCTTATCTTTTTTTTTTTTTTTGTAGAGACAGGGGTCTTACTATGTCATTAGGCTGGTCTCAAACTCCTGTCCTCCCAGAAAGCTAGCATTACAGCGGCCTGTATCATTTAAGTTTTTACTGTTTTATCTGTTGAGTTTTGTTTTACAACCAAGGATATAATCAATCTTGGTAAATGTTTCATAAGGACTTGAAAGTAAAGTGTGGCCTGTTATCAGGGAGAATGTTCTATACATGTCAATTGGATCCTCTTGGTTGATGGCATTGTTCAGTTCTTCTGTGTCTTTGTTTATTATGTTTCTAGTAGTTAGGACAATCACTAGTGTGACTATTGAAATCCTTATCAATGGTTGTGATTTTTCTGTTTCTCATTTTTAATTCTATCAGTTTTATTTCATGTGTTTTGAAGCTTTGTTGTTTGGCGCATATGTTGCCAGACCAACCAAGGAGTCATCCTCCTGTCACCCAAGCCAATCAATGGAGAAGCAGATGAGAGATCAACAGTTTTACTTTTATTTACAGAAAAGTCAGCAATTCCAGAGAACAGCGAGGATCCCTCAAAGAGCTGTTCTGCCTTCTTGTTCTTTTTGTTGTTGTTGTTGTTGTTATCTTTACACTTTCCCAGTAAAGGCATACATCAGAAGTATTGTTAATCAGCATATCACACATTCAACAACCCCCCCCCCCCCTTATAGGTTACAAAGTCAAAACATCTCTTGCTTTCAAGGTGGCTATATCTTTAGAACATTTCTAGTTAGACTAAATTTACAGCCAGTTAATGGTTCACTGAGTGCACAGAGTGCCCTAGGTCCTTGACCGGTACCACGGAGTCCAGTTTCCCAACTTATCTCTGACAGTAGGCCTTGCAAGTGAATAAACAATCTCCAGATGTCAGCTTGCAGGCTCATCTGGCCTTGGTAGAGCCTGACCATGAGGGCGCTGCATGAAATGGCTATTCAGGTTAACAGTGGCTGGTAACACATACATCTGAGATCATTACATGTTCTTGGTAGATTAATCCTTTCCTCGTTAAATAATGTCCTTTTTTTATCCATAATAATCTTTTTGCTATCAATTCTACTTTATCTGACATTAATACACTCATTTCTGACCTTTTCATTAATATCTGTATGACACATTTTTCTGACCTTTTATTTTTGACTTACCTATGCCAATCATGTTTTGAGTTGAGCATATTGTAAGTAGCATGTAGTTGGATTATGTTTTATATCCACTCTGCCTATCTGTGTTTTAATTAGTGTATTTAGATCATTAACATTTAAAGTAATTATTGATACATTGGGGTTTATGTTTGCTATTTTTCTCTATGTGTTCTCTTTGTTTTTTCATTGTTGTTTTTGACATTTGCTTTCACGTTGAGTTTTTTGAACATTTTGTAGAATTCTATTTTGAATTATTTATGGTATTCTTGTATATGTCACTTTGGATAGTCTTAGTAGTTGCTCTAGTTATAGTTGTCAATTTTAAATTAAACATGAACTTTATGGCCACCCTGTATAATTGCATAAGTTACCGTAGTCTATTGGTATTAACAATTACCACTTTGACGCGACACCTATAGCACAGTTATGGTGCCAGCCACATACACTGAAGGTGGTGGGTTTGAACAGGGCCCGGGCCAGCCAAACAACAATGACAACTGCAACAAAAAATAGCCAGGCATTGTGGCGGGTGCCTGTAGTCCCAGCTACTTGGGAGGCTGAGGCAAGACAATCGCTTAAACCCAAGAGTTTGAGGTTGCTGTGAGCCGTGGTGCCACAGCACTCTACAGAGGGTGACATAGTGGGACTCTGTCTCAAAAAAAAAATTATCACTTTGAGTGAAGGGCAGAAATTTATACCCTTTTATCCTTCCAGCTCTTGAAATACAATTATATTTATGCATTAAATACATTTTAAAATATAATTATATGTAAAATATATGTAGTGAAAATATACATTTCCTCTACCTATGTTGAACATCCCATCCGAGGACATCATGATTTTGCTTCAAGCATCAAGTATAATTTTTAAAACTAATGAAAAAGATGGTTTCTTATTCCTACTCCTATTTTTACCTATTCCATTGTTCTTATTTCGTTTTGAAATTCCAAGTTTTCTGTTATCATTTTCTTTCTGTTTGGAGAACTACCATTAGCCATTCTTCAACAGTAGGTCTGCTAGCACTGAAATCTTAGTTTTCCTTTCTCAGAAAATGTGTTTATTCCTCAAGGATAGTTTTCCAGATGTGGAATTGTAATTGGTAGTTATCTTGAAAACTTTAATGTCACTTCCTTGACCTCCATTGTTTCAGGTGAAATATTTGACTACCATTCAAACCCACGTTCCCCTATGTGCAATGTGTCATTTCTCTCTACCTTCTTTCAAAACTTTGTCTTTAGTTTTCAGAAGTTTGATTAAAATGTCCCTTAGCACAGACTTCTTTGAGTTTATCCTGTTGAGTATTTATTCAGTTTATTGAATCTATAAGTTTATACCTTTCACAAAATTGAAGAAACTTCAGCAATTATTTTTTCAAATATTTTTTTAACTTTCATCTGCTCTCTTTCCTCTCATTCTGAAACTCTTATGATACAGGTCAGGGGTGGGGAATCTGTAGCTTTAAGGTCATGGGTGACCTTCTAGGTCCTTAAGTGCAGCCTTTTGACTGAATCCAAAGTTTGCAAAACAAATCCCTTTATTCTTATTAGTACATTTTTGTTCATATTTTGTATTTTAGTTTTATTTTTTAAATAGAATTAAAATACCAATGAATAAAATAAGTTTCAGTGAAATAATCCTGCCAGATTGACCAACACAATTAGAACATTAGTAAGCCACAAGAGCTAAATTGATGGTTATGCTCATGATTTAGTTTTAACTTCCCCAGTCTTACTGGCACCACAACCGCATGAGGCTGGTTAGTGAGTGTATAGGGGCGAGTATGCCAGTCTGTTACCAGCTTTTGACGGTGGTTCACTGTGTTTCTGTTTGAAGTATAATTTGTGAATAGTTGTACAGCTTGACAGTATTTCTTAATTCTGTCTGCTTAGCAGCTAATTATGTCAAAGAAGACCAAGAAAATGCCAAAGGAAGAAGACAAATTTTTAAATGAGGATTGAGAATTGCAATGTTATGGCTTGGCGCCTGTGGCTCAGGTGGCTAAGGCACCAGCCACATACACCTAAGGTGGCGGGTTTGAATCCAGCCTGGGCCCACCGAACAACGACAGCTGCAACCAAAAAATAGCCGGGTGTTATGGCTTGGCACCTGTGGCTCAAGCAGCTAAGGCGCCAGCCACATACACCTAAGGTGCCGGGTTCGAATCCAGCCTGGGCCCACCGAACAACGACAGCTGCAACCAAAAAATAGCCGGGCGTTGTGGCGGGCACCTGTGGTCCCAGCTACTTGGGAGGCAGAGGCAGGAGACTCACTTGAGCCCAGGAGTTGGAGGTTGCTGTGAGTTGTGATGCCACAGCACTCTACCCAGGGGGATAGCTTGAGGCTCTGTCTCAAAAAAAAAAAAAAAAGAGAATTGCAATGTTATTTTGTTTCTGCTAAAGATAAGATGATTTGCTTGCTTTGTGATCCTGCAATATCAACATTAAAGAAATTCAGTACTCACCAGCAGCATTATAACACTCAAAGGCCTCAAATATTTCAAATTAGACAGAGAGGCACAAAAGGTTTTATTGTAAAAGTTAAAAGATGAAAAGCAAGAGGCCAGTGTGGTGGCTCACGCTTGTATTCCTAGTGCTTTGGAAGGCTGAGATGGGCAGATTGCTTGAGCTGAGGAGTTTGAGACCAGCCTGAGCAAGAGTGAGACCCCGTCTCTAAAAAATAGCCGGGTGTTGTGGCAAGCACCTCTATTCCAGCTACTTGGGGAGGCTGAGACAAGAGAATCACTTGAGCCCAGAAGTTTGAAGTTGTTGTGAGCTATGACACAATGGCACTCTATCACGGGTGACATAGTGAGACTCTGTCTCAAAATAAAAATAAAAATGAATAAATACATAAGGATGAAAAGCAAAAGCAGGCCAGGTGTGGTGGCTCACACCTGTAATCCCAGCACTGTGGGAGGCCGAGGTAGGTGGATTGCCTGAACTCACAGGTTCAAGTTTCAAGATCAGCCTGAGCCAGAGCCAGACCCCCATCTCTAAAAATAGCCAGGCGTTGTGGCGGGTGCCTGTAGTCCCAGCTACTCAGAAGGCTGAGGCAAGAGAATCACTTGAGCCCAAGAGTTAGAGGTTGCTGTGAGCTATGATGTCACAGCTCTCTATCTACCAAGGGTGGTGACAAAGTGAGACCAGCCAGAAATTGAAAAAACAATTATTATGCAAAGCCTGAAACTAATTGCTTGATTATATTTTGTTCAGTTTTACAGTTGTTTATGATGGGAAAGTAGGTGCAGTACCAATTACTCCATCACTGCCAAAGTGGAAGTTGCTTTACTTTTTTGTGTGTTATACTTCAAATTTTTTTCATGCTGTATTATCTTTATTAATCACAAAGACCTTTTTATTTTTCATTTATTTTTATTTTTATTTTTGAGACAGAATCTCACTCTTTTGCCCTGGGTATAGTGCCATGGTGTCATAGCTCACAGCAACCTCAAATTCTTGGGCTCAGGTGATCCTCCTCCATCAGCCTCTTGAATAGTTTGGGAGTACAGGCCACATCACAACTTTTCACAACTCTTTTTCTTTTGTGTGTGTGTGTGTTGTGTTTTTAGTAGAGAAGGTGTCTTGCTCTTGCTCAGGCTGGTCGGGAACTCTTGAGTTCAAGTGATCCACTGGCCTTGATCTCCCAGAATGGTAGGATCACAGGCACAAGCCACGGTACCCAGCCCAAAGACATGTCACCTAGAGACCATTTCACCTACTGCTCTGTTCAGCCAGCAGTCTCTTGTCCAGCTCTTTAGCAATGATGAGGTGGACATCCTTTCCTGAGGTAAGAGGAACCATGGTTTGCTGCCTCTGCCAATAGCAAAAATGTGGAGAGTCAAGTGGCAAAGGCGGGCTTTGCCATTGCTATCTTTAATATATCAAAAATCCCAGGATATCTTTCTCTATTTGTGATCACACTAATTCTTCACAAGTTAGTATCTCCAGCCACCATACACAGGTTACCAGTGTCAAACTCAATGAAATCAGTAATCTTGCCAGTTTCTAAATCAATTTGAATGGCGTCATTCACTTTGATTAGGGGATGGTATGAGCATCATGGGTCACCAGATGAGGGATTCCTTTTATGCCCACAATGATTTTTCTCATTTTATAAAACCCGCACTTAGGGAGGCACCTGTGGCTCAGTGAGTAGGGCACTGGCCCCACATACTGAGGGTGGCAGGTTCAAACCTGGCCTTGGCCAAACTGCAACAAAAAATATCCGGGCATTGTGGTAGGCACCTGTAGTCCCAGCTACTTGGGAGGCTGAGGCAGAGGATCACTTGAACCCAAGAGTTTGATCTTGCTGTGAGCTAAGACACCACAGCACTCTACCAAGGGTGACAAAGTAAGACTCTGTCTCAAAAAAAAAAAATTAAAAAAACATGTTAAAGGGGCAGCGCCTGTGGCTCAGTGAGTAGGGCACCGGACACATACACCGAGGGTGGCGGGGTTCAAACCTGGCCCCAGCCAAACCGCAACCAAAAAATAGCAGGGCTGTAGGAGACGCCAACATCCGAGCAAGATGATCTGCAGCTGAGGCGTGGACCTCGGGCCATTCCTCCACAGAAGTTCCTTGGGGGAGGAGCCCGTGCCCTCAGCAAGCAGTCATTGTTAATTACTCCCCTCACCTGTATGATTCCCTTTCAATAAAAGGCTGGTGCGGAGGTTG
>CAUYTI010023100.1:0-10172 GCA_963575145.1 Galago senegalensis | reverse complement strand
CGGGCGTTGTGGCGGCCGCCTATGGTCCCAGCTACTTGGGAGGCGGAGGCAGGAGACTTGCTAGAGCCCAGGAGTTGGAGGTTGCTGTGAGCTGTAATGCCACAGCACTCTACCCAGGGGGACAGCTTGAGGCTCTGTCTCAAAAAAAAAAAGATTTTGCCCTGTCTTATGGGATATAGAAATACTTTCTAATTTAAGATAAATGCTATTGGGCTACAGGTTTAATAACTAAAAAATTAAAACAGGATTTTTTGGCCAGGCATGGTTGGCTAACACTTCTAATCCCAGCACTTGGGAGGCCGAGGTGGGTGGATTGCTTAAGCTCACAGGTTTGAGACCAGCCAGTGCGAGACCTCATCTCTAAAAATAGCCAGGCAGCTCGGCGCCTGTGGCTCAAGTGGCTAAGGCGCCAGCCACATACACCTAAGGTGGCAGGTTCAAATCCCCGGCCCAGGCCCGCCAAACAACAATGACGGCTGCAACCAAAAAATGGCCGGCGCTGTGGCAGGTGCCTGTAGTCCCAGCTACTTGGGAGGCTGAGGCAGGAGACTCACTTGAGCCCAGGAGTTGGAGGTTGCTGTGAGCCTGATGCCATGGCACTCTACCCAGGGGGACAGCTTGAGGCTCGGTCTCAAAAAGAAAATAATAAAAAAAATAAAAATAGCCAGGCATTGTGGCAGGCGCCTGCAGTCCCAGCTACTTGGGAGGCTGAGACAAGAGGATTGATTGAGCTGAAGAGTTTGAGGTTACTGTGAGCTATGACACTGTGGTACTCTGTCTCAAAAAGAAAAAAGAACCTGGAAATAAAAAGTAGTTCTGTTTTATCTAAAACCATATGGATATGAATATGGATTTTTGGTTACTTTCTCATTGATATTTTGCTTTCAGGTTGAAGATGAACCAAACAAGATTTGCGAAGCTGACCGAGTAGCCATTAAAGGCAACATAGTGCACCTGATGCTCAGCAGCCCAGAGCAAATTCAGAAGCAGGTAATGTAGCTCTGCTTTTTGGGTAGTTTCCTCTGTAAGACTCTCACCTAATTAATTCTTTCCTCCCTCAGTTAAGTGATGCTATTAGCATTATTGGCAGAGAAGATTTTCCTCAGAAATGGCCTGACTTACTGACGGAAATGGTGAATCGCTTTCAGAGTGGAGATTTCCATGTTATTAATGGAGTCCTCCGTACAGCACATTCATTATTTAAAAGGTATTAATGTACAGATTCATATTTTTAAATTACTTTTTAAAATTTTATTTGATTGTATAGTTCTTTATGATTGTTGTAACTCCTTTGAATATGAGCATCCTAGAATAAGAGCATACACCTCAGTTTATTATTGTGTTTGTTTCTTCTCAAGTAGAATATTTCGTATTACCCTATCACCTGTGAAATACCTGGTCTTCATAAACTGCTTGATTCCTTTAAAAAGAAAACTAAGAATTCTCTTTAAATTTCAGGAAGCCATTTAGTGGTAAATGTCTAATCACATTTGTCTGTCACAGTTGATCCTTTAAGATATAAAGTGAATAAACAAAAACTTCTGAATTTATATCTACATTACCTTAATTTTCTAGATACCGTCATGAATTTAAGTCAAATGAGTTATGGACTGAAATTAAACTTGTTCTGGATGCCTTTGCTTTGCCTTTGACTAATCTATTTAAGGTATGGAATAACATCTTGGTGTTATTTTTTAATTACTTAGTCTTTTAAATTGCTTAAATGTTTGTATCCATTTTCAGTGAACACTTTGAAAGTTTATTTGCTAGGAAATGTTTAGAGCAGCATTTCTGTTGAAAAGTTTCGAACCTACACAATGAAGATGTTCTGATAAAGTACTATTATTACACAAGTTTAACAATTACCAACATTTTATTGTGGGTTGTTTTTTTTTTTTATTGGCTGCCCTACTTGTGAATATTTCACTCAAGTGAAAGAGATCCACCTTTTTGTCGTGAAATGCCCATGTTTCAGAGAGGTCCAGTGCACATTTTAATTTGACTGTAGAGTTTACTTTAGGTTTGTACGTTATTTCATAATGAATAGGCTTCTCTTTTAAACATGTTCTTGGTCTTTGAGAATCTTATACGATAAAGCAATGTATTGTTAACCTTTCTTTTTTGATGAGAAAAGAAGGTTCATTTTTAGACAACTAATAAAAAAGAGAGCTAGGCCTCAAACCTAGTTTTGCTGACTATAGAAAAGCTATTTCTTATTTTCAAAAGGGAAATTTTTATGATATTAGCAATAAAAATGAAGAACATACATACATAGGGTTTTTTGTGGTTAGGATATCTTACTAGTGGTACATTTTTATTTTAAAAAATGAAATTGGAAGCTTGGTGCCCGTAGCTCAGTGAGTAGGGCACCAGCTACATACATCCAGGCTGTGGGTTCAAGCCCGGCCAGGGCCTGCTAAAAGCAATGGCAACTGCAACCCAAAAATAGACAAGGATTATGGTGGGCGCCTGTAGTCCTAACTACTTGAGGCTGAGGCAAGACAATCATGTAAGCCCGAGAGTTTGAGGTTGCTGTGAGCTGGGATACCAAGGCACTCTACGAAGGGCGACATACTGAGACTCTGTCTCAAATAAATACATACACACATACATAAATATAAAATTGGACAAAATGAGATCACTGTTTCCACTTGTTTGAAGTGGCAAAGACTTTATAATGATGTTAAAAGTCTCAGCCAAAGCATGTTGAATTCAAGGCTCTAGTGTCCTGTTCATTGGAATATATGTGGTACTCGCTTTTGGCGTTTTGTTAAGAAAACCTTTGTATTCATAATGCCTAAGTCTAAGATAAAGGAAGTAACATTTGTTCAGTGTCCTTTTTATGTAGTAGGTATCTACAAAGGACTAGGGCCTTTTATATATGTGTGTGTGTGTGTATGTATACATATATATATTCTCATGTAATTATACTTCTATTCAAGGTAGACATTGTTCTTATATTAAATACAGAAATTGGGGCTCAGTACAATATCTCTCTCAATGTTCCTTATGAATAGTAGAGCTGAGGTTGTATACAAGTCTTTTTGGCTTCTAAAACCTGTGCTCACAGCAAACTGTGCTGCCATAGTAAAATACTTCTAGAATTTCCAGCTCTTAAATCAGAGGTGTGCGCAAAGTTTTGTAAATTTTTGTATTGCAGTTATAATAATGAACAATTATAAACAGCCTAAATGCCAGGTGACAATGGAATTACTTAGCTGGCGCATGTAGGCCAGGTGTCTCACACCTGTAATCCTGACACTCTGGGAGGCTGAGGTGGGTGGACTGCTAGAGCTCAGGAGTTTGAGACCAGCCAGACCCTGTCTATACTAAAATAGAGAAATTAGCCAGGGTAGGGGCCTGTAGTCCCAGCTTCTTGGGAAGTTGAGGCAAGAGGATCTCTTGAGCCTGAGACAGTAAGGTTGTTCTGAGTTATGATGATGCCATAGCACTCTACCCAGGGTGACAGATTGAAACTGCCTCAGAAATAAATAAATAAATTGGAGAATGTAAAGACAGTTTGGAGTAATATATTTTTATGTATGCACTGATGATTGGAAAGATACAATAAGTAATTCAGAATATTAATATTAGACTTTAGTAGTGCTATTTTGGACATTTTAAAAATATATACTTTAACTTATTTTTCAGAATCTCTTCAATGACTATACACTACTATTTAAAAACAAATTTTGGAGAAGAAATATAAATAGTCTCAGCGTAGTACAAGGCTATTTTACTAAAATCAACATACTAGATTTACAATACACTAAAACCATGTTGCTAAATTCCTTTCCAAGGCCACCATTGAGCTCTGCAGTACCCATGCAAACGATGCCTCTGCACTGAGGATTCTTTTTTCTTCACTGATTCTGATCTCAAAATTGTTCTACAGCTTAAACTTTCAGGTAAGTTTCATTCAGTTTCTTGCTTCTGATTCTTACTCTTTAAACAATTTTCTACTTAATAAAGACTTTCCTGCCAGCATTGTTTTTTCTGATAACTTTCCCTACCTCAGTTTTATTTTTTAAATGTTAAGATTTCCTAGCTTAGCACCTGTAGGACAGTGGTTACGGCACCACCTGAGGGTGGCGGGTTCGAGCCCGACCCAGGCCAGTTAAACAACAATAACATTGCAACAAAAAATAACTGGGTGTTGTGGTAGGTACATGTAGTCCCAGCTACTTGAGAGGGTGAGGCAAGAGAATCGCTTAAGCCCAAGAGTTGGAGGTTGCAGTGATGCCATGGCACTCTACCAAGGACAACATAGTGACACTCTCTCTAAAATAAAAAGAAAAGTTAAGGCTTTCTTATGTTGCCTACGCTGGTTTTGAACTCCTAGGCTCAAATGATCCTCCCACCTCAGCCTCCCAAATAGCAGAGACTATAGGCATGAACCAACACACCTAGCTTCCCCCATTCTTCATCCGTAGTGTTCCGTTTTACAGTAGTTTCTAGAGGTGCTAATGGGTGTTTCATGGAAAAATGTAGCAATCTATTTTAGTCAGTGAGTTAGGAAAACCTCACATCCTAACTTATAGTTTTAAAGAGTCGTCCTGTATACTATATTATTGAAGGCACTTAGAAACCAGATTTCTGAGGCCTTCCTCCTTGTCTAGTTACATGGGTATTAACATTGGGGAACCATGTTTTATTTAGGGGTCCCGGAGTAGTATATTCAAAAGGACTTTTATTGGAAGCATGGAGGAGACAAGATTTAAGTACCAGGTTTTGAAAGGGTAAGAACCAGTGTAATTTCAGAGGAAACACAGCTAGGGTTATAGCAGGGAATGCCTGGTCCCCCTTTTGCTCCTGACTTAGTGGCCTCCAATTCTTTCTGTTCTTGAATCATTAGTTTCCAACTCCAGGACTGAGAAAGGGGTATTAATTGGTATGGGTTGTTACACTGAGATGGAAGAAGGATCTGGCCTTTTCATTGTTTGTAGCCAGGACCTACACTTAACTTTACAACATGACTACACTCACAGTGGCATGGAGAACATTCCCTAAAAGGAAATTGGGTTCTCATAGGTTCAGAATAGGAGATGAATGACCAAAAATAACATGTTGCACATCAGTGTTCAGCTGGACAGCAGTTTGAAACATTCTGCTTAAATTCTACTTCTTTGGAATTCTACTGAGAAGTCGAGTAAAATGGAGCTCTTGATAACTTATGAAGCGTAACCAAGGAGACCAAAGGAAAAAAGCAGAATCCTTGGGGGGCAGGAGAGGATCATTCCTCATTAAGAAGACAGTACTCTGCCACAGGAAATCAGTACCCATAGAAGGCAGTAAGTTTGATTCTGGGTTAGTGGTCATATTATCCTCAGTGCAATAGTTAGAAAGAAAAAGGGATGTATTGGCGAGCACTGAGTTTTGTGAGGAAAAGTTGGTGTAGGCTTAGCCAAACCTTAAAGGAAGATTTAAGTTGGGACAAGAACTAGATAGAAGTGGCATTGTTTATGGTGAAAGCAGACAGATGCAGAAGTTTGAATGACTTACTCAGCTGCCAGAACTAGCTGAAGCAGAAAATTCCTATCAGAATAGATAATGTTCAGACTGAGTTTGGGCTTGAGCCTACAGGCATCTGTAAAATGTCTGGCGTTGTGGGAAAACTTGATAAGTAGTATACTTTAAAATGTCAAAAAGTCTCAAGTTCATCTTTATTCTTTCATGTTCATTCTTCAGGATCTTCCTGAATTTTTTGAAGATAATATGGAAACGTGGATGAATAATTTTCATACACTTTTAACATTGGATAATAAGCTTCTACAAACTGATGTAAGTATATTTAAAATGTTGCCTGAGTAGCCTTTCTCTTACACTAAGAATTGGTACCCTCTGAAACCTTACTGCATTGCTAATAGATAAAATTCCAAGACTGTTAATGATACTTAATTTTGTTTGATATTCCATAACTCGGTTATGTGTAGAAAATAGAATTAATCTTATGGGCCAGGCTTAATGTCACACTGTACAGATAAAGCAATTTTATTACATTAAAGCATGAGAGTATTTACATTGTGACTATTAAAATTGTCATTGAAGATACTAACAAAACTTAAACCTCTGTGATGGTAGCCTCTTTTTTCTTTTTTTAGAGACAGTTTCACTTTCTCGCCCTTGGTAGAGTGCTGTGGCGTCACAGCTCACAGCAACCTCCAGCTCTTGGATTTAGGTGATTCTCTTGCCTCAGCCTCCTGAGTAGCTGGGACTATAGATGCCCACCACAATGTCCACCTATTTTTCTGTTGCAGTTTGGCCAAGGCTGGGTTTGAACCCACCACCCTCAGTATATGGGGCCGGTGCCACAGGGGCTACCCAATGGTAGCCTCTTTTTTTTTTGTCTTTTTTAGAGACAGAGTCTCACTTTGTCACCCTCAGTGGAGTGCTGTGGAGTCACAGCTCACAGCAACCTCCGGGCTTAAGTGATTCTCTTGCCTCACCCTCCCGAGTAGCTGGGACCACAGATGCCCGCCATAATGCCTGGCTGTTTTTTTGTTGCAATTCAGCTGGGGCTGGGTTTGAACCCGCCACCCTGGGTATATGGGGCCGGCGCCCTATTCACTGAGCTACAGTGCCACACCGGTAGCCAATTTTTTAAAAGTCATCCATAGCCAGGCACAGTGGCTCACAGCTATAGTCCTAGCACTCTGGGAGGCCGAGGGGTGTGGATTACTTGAGCTTCAGGAGTTCAAGACCAGCCTGAGCTAGAGCAAGATCCCATCTCTAAAAATAGCTGGATGTTGTAATAGGCGCCTGTAGTCCCAGCTACTCAGGAGGCTGAGGCAGGAGGATCATTTGAGCCTAAGAGTTTGAGGTTACTGTGAGCTATGATGCTATAGAACTCTAATGAGGGTGCTCACTTCGGCAGCACATATACTAAAATTGGAACAATACAGAGAAGATTAGCATGGCCCCTGCGCAAGGATGACACGCAAATTCGTGAAGCGTTCCATATTTTTTTTGGAGGGATCACTTCTGAGGTTTATCTTATAGGGGTACAAGTGAATCTTTCTAAGAGTAGAATGTGAATGTTTTAAAACAATAACTGAGAAAATGACATGAAGACTGTGTTGACCAGTTTGATGGAAGTATTTCAGATTGCATGTGAAAACCCCACACTGTACCCCAGAAGTTCATTAATGTACATAGTTACCATTCAATAAAAAAAATAAAAAATAAAAAGAACTCTAATGAGGATGATAAAGTGATACTCTGTCTCAAAAAAAAGAGAAAGGTCATCTACAGCTTGGAAAAGAGGAAAGTGAGAATACATATTTATAATAATATGTAGAAGTTTCTAATGGAGTTTTGTAATATTCATTAAAATATAAAACACTTGGCTTAGCACTCGTAGCACAGTGGTTATACAGCGCCAGCCATATACACCAAGGGTGGTGGGTTTGAACCTGGCCCAGGCCAGCTAAACAACTGCAACAACAACAACAAATAAATATATAAAACACTTGTTCTGTTATTCCTTCGCTCATTTATTAATAATATATTTATGATCTTTTTTAAGAAACAAAAGCCAGGCTTGGCGCCTGTGGCTCAAGTGGCTAAGGCACCAGCCACATACACCTAAGGTGGCAGGTTCGAATCCAGCCTGTGCCCGCCAAACAACAATGATGGCTACAACCAAGAAAAAAATAGCCAGGCGTTGTGGTGGGCGTCTGTGGTCGCAGCTACTTGGGAGGTGGAGGCAGGAGACTCACTTGAGCCCAGGAGTTGGAGGTTGCTGTGAGTTGTGATGTCACAGCACTCTGCCCAGGGGGACAGCTTGAGGCTCTGTCTCAAAAAAAAAAAAAAAAAAGAAACAAAAGCCATAAAATGAAATGTTAAGGATACTTCAACAACAGCTAAAATAAAATTAGAATTGGTGATTCAAATCAGATTTTGAGAGTGGGATACAGAAAGGGAATGATTAATATTGTTGTATAACAGATTTTGTCTCAGAGTTGGGCTGTGTAAAAGAGAATTTGAAAAAGATATGGCTCCTATACAGTAATGTTATCCAGTTTGAGATAAAATAGTCCTTCAGAAATCAAAGCTTTTCTTCACCCCTAAAGGAATTTTTAGATTGGATTATCACAAGAGCTGTTTGCACAGTTAACCAGGTGCTACCTTGCATCATCTCACATCCATTAATATTTACGCTTTGAGGAACCTGCTGTGAGGGAGTTTTTTTTTTTTTTGAAACAGAGCCTCAAGCTGTCCCCCTGGGTAGAATACTATGGCATCACAGCTCACAGCAACCTCCAACTCCTGGGCTCAAGCGAGTCTCTTTCCTCTGCCTCCCGAGTAGCTGGGACCACAGGCACCCGCCACAACGCCCGGCTATTTTTTTGTTGCAGCCATCATTGTTGTTTGGCGGGCCGGGCTGGATTCAAACCCGCCACCTTAGGTGTATGTGCCTGGTGCCTTAGCCACTTGAGCCTCAGGCGCCGAGCCAAGGGAATTCTTTTCATCTTGGCACATAAAATAGCTCAAAAGGCATTTCTGGCTTGCTATTATAGCAACATAAATCACTATCATGGTTTAGACTGGGATTGGCATGCGTTTCCTGTAAAGGGCCAGGTAGTAAATACTTTTAGCTTTGCAGGTCCATACACCCTTGTAACCCAGCAGCAGTTCTGTGAAAGCAGACATGGACAGTTTATGTGGCTGTGTTTTAATAAACCTTTTCTTTCCACAAATGAGCAGCAGGCTGGATTTGGCCTATAGACCACAGTTTGCTGACCTTTGATAGATTGTTCTTTAATATTATATAACCAAAACATTATTTTGAGAATTTATAAAATTACTTTATTGGGTAGGAGTTTCCTGCAGCGAGATGATCCAGTTACTACTTTAAATGTATAATAATTGAGGTTTTTATAAGAATATACTATTTTTTTAATTTCAGAATAATATGAGGGTACAAACAATTAAGTTACAGTGTTTGTTAGGTGAGGGTCCTGTTGTAGTTGTGTCCCATACTCAGCAGGTGTACCATATATCCTTACTTTGTGCCCATTAAACCCACTAATCTCCCTCTCTCCTTCCCTCTCCCCCCAACTTGAATGAAATTGAGTGTGTCTCTTCTGTGGGCATGTATTAGTTCGCCTGCTGGCTTCACATTAGTATTGAGTACATTGGATACTTTTCCATTCTTGTGATAATCTACTAAAGAGAATGTTCTCTGACTCTGGGTTAATACAAAAGATGTAAAGTCTGTGAATACATTATTTTTAATCTAATATGTGTGGAAATATTTTGTAATTTAGCAACCAGAAGAAAAGCCTTCATTCAGCTTGAAAACTTTTGAAACCTGCTCTTGAATGATTAATAAATGGGAGAGATTTGATAAATAGTGGTGTAGGTGTAGTTTACAAAAACTGGTTTGGATTTAAATTTGAAATAGTGAATTAAGAATTTCATCTACTCCCTTTACTTATGGTAGCATTAGAGTTGTATGAGTTTTCTCTTTTCTTTTATGTAAGGATGAAGAGGAAGCAGGCTTATTGGAGCTTTTAAAATCCCAGATTTGTGATAATGCTGCACTCTATGCACAGAAGTATGACGAAGAATTTCAACGGTACCTTCCTCGTTTTGTCACCGCCATCTGGAATTTACTAGTTACAACAGGTCAAGAGGTTAAATATGATTTGGTAAGGTGGTGGTGGAGACAAATAATTAAAAGACGTTTTCTGTCTTGCCCAAGAAATAAAACTATTCAATTTCACTTTTAAAAATCTGATTGTTTCTATGTTTTGTTCCAGTTAGTAAGTAATGCGATTCAATTTCTGGCTTCAGTTTGTGAGAGACCGCATTATAAGAATCTGTTTGAGGACCAGAACACGCTCACAAGTATCTGTGAAAAGGTTATTGTACCTAACATGGAATTTAGAGGTAATTATGGCAAAGTGTAAAAGCTTTTTCAGGGGAGTAGAATCTCAGTTTCTTTAAAATATGTTAGTACAGGCTCGGCGCCTATAGCTCAACTGGCTAAGGCGCCAGCCACGTACACCTAAGGTGGCGGGTTCGAATCCCCAGCCCGGACCCGCCAAACAACAATGACGACTGCAACCAAAAAATAGCCGGGCGTTGTGGCGGGCGCCTGTGGTCCCAGCTACTTGGGAGGCGGAGGCAAGAGAGTCACTTGAGCCCAGGAGTTGGAGGTTGCTGTG
>CAUYTI010023099.1:0-21250 GCA_963575145.1 Galago senegalensis | reverse complement strand
ACACAATGACTATGCAAATGACATGAAATTTATGTGAACCAGCTTGATGAAAGTATGTCAAAATGTATATGAAAACACTACACTGTACCCCATGTTTGCATTAATGTATACAGCTATCATTTAATTAAAAAAAAAAAAAAGCTAGGAGTGTCTGCCGGAGACACCATATGGATGTCTTGTGCTTTTTTATCCAGTCAATCAACCTGTGCCTTTTCAGGGTGAATTCAGTCCATTGACATTTATTGAGATAATTGATAAGTGTGGTGTTCTATTCATCTTATTTCATGATAGTCTGTTATGCAGTTTTATCCTTTGTGCCACGGGGAAGCTAAGCTCTGACCTTTGCCTTCTGGGTGTTTACTTTGCTGGTAGTCCATTGTGATGGTCAGCATCAATAATAGGTCTAAGTATTTCCTATAGAGCTGGTCTTGTTGTGGCAAATTTCCTCAGGGCATGTATGTCTGCAAAATATTTCATTTTTCCAGCAATTTTGAAGCTTAGTTTAGCAGGATACACAATCCTGGGCAAAAAATTGTTTTGTTTAAGAATGTTGAAGGTGGATAACCATGCTTTTCTGGCTTGAAGGTTTCAGTTGAAAAGTTTGCTGTCATCCTAATGGCTCTACCTCTATAAGTCAGTTGGCACTTATTCCTGGCTGCTTGCAGTATTTTTTCTTTCATTTTGACTGTGGACAGGTTCATTACAATGTGTCTTGGAAAGGATCTGTTTGAGTTGTGATGCAATGACCAGGTGTTCGATATCCATCCGAAAGGAGTATATTGAGGTCTTTACTAAAACTTCAGAAGTTTTCATTTATGATAATCTCCAGTAGAGCTTCCATTCCTTTGTGACAATCTTCTTCTCCTTCAGGAAACCCTGTCATTCATATGTTTGAATGCCTCATAGAGTCTCATAATTCTATAAGAGCCTGCTTTCTCCCTCTTCTTTTCTTCCTCTTTAACTGGATTAACTGGAAAACTTTATTCTCTATCTCTGAGGTTCTTTCTTCTCTATAGTCTAACCTATTTTTGACACTTTCTACTGCATCTTTACATTCCCTGATTATCTCCTTCATTTCTTTAAGCTCTGCCATATCCTTTCTAAATTATACATATCTCTAATCCAAATTTTGATTCTGTCTTTATTTTCTTATCCATTCCTTTTATTTTTCAAAAGTACAAATGATAGGGATTCCTGAATGAGAAGAAGATTGTCCCAAAGGAGTGGAGGCTCTACTGGAAGTTTTCTTTAATTGTCTTTGTCATCCATATTTTAAATTACCTTTCTGTCAAGTCCATTAATTCCTTATATGTGGAGTTTTATGCAGTAGCTGCCTCATAATCCTTTGGGGGGAATCCCTCTGTTTTGGCTTTTCATATTGCCCGAATTTTTCTGTTGGTTCCTCCTCTGGTGTTCTTTCTTCTTGTTCACCTTCTTGATCTCCTTTTTCTTTCTTACCACCTCCTTTGCTTCAAATTACCTTGTCTCAGAGCTTAGGTCTTGCAGTAGCCTCAGCATGAGCCAAGCCAAATAAAGAGAAGACCTTGCTCTTGATGACAGTGTGCTGCAACATGTCGCTGGGATACCCGGTGGCACTGTGTCCCAGCATAGCCAGCAACCTCTATGGTCTTCATTCCAAACTTAGTTGCCTTCTGTAATCACCTGATTGTTTCCTTGGCCTTCAGACCCTGTTGGGTTGGCATCTTAAAGCTCACAAGAATCCTTCAGGGGCAGGTCTCACAGTGCTCCCTGACTCTACAACCCGTGTGGGTGCAGGAGTCCCTCAGCCTAACCCAAGACTGGGGTTCTGATATCAGCAGGCATAATTAAGATGACCCTGCTTTAGGCCCCTGCTAAGACCTTCTCACAATCTTCCCACAATGGCAGCCTCCTGGCTTCTCAGACCTCAGAATGACTGCCTTGCCAGCCACCAAACCTATGCCAAATCCACTTCAACCAGCATTCAAATCTGGTTGCTGTATAATGTTCTAGTCCACCCACTATTCCAAGCTTACCACTCAATAGGCAGCTTTCCCCAACAACTGAAAACTATGGAAATGTTCCCTCCTGTCTCCCACATTTGGGTTGGGGAGGGGTGGTAGCCAATCCCAGCCAGTTGCAATCACTTGCCTAGTTCATCAGATTTTTACTACTCCAGATTACACACTGCATCCCACTCACCACCTCCTTGCTATGCTCCCTGAGTATGACTGCAGGTAATGTCCCACATTAGGTATGGCTGGGTTTTCTCTTTTTCCCCAGTCTTCTAGGAGAGTTCATCTGAAGGATCCTTCCATCTGCCATCTTGCTCTGCCCCAATGTTTTAACATTGTTATGTAATACTGTTAGGCATTTGAAAAAGGGCAATCTAAGGTGATGTTTTTTACTTTTCTACCTTTAGAATGCTTTTGTTTGAAAGGAAGGAGGAGAAACTTCAACTGAGACTAAGTCCATATCCCCTAATTTTAAATATTTCAACTGTCTGAGGAATGGTAGATAAATAGGAAGTTCTTAAGACTGGGTGAGTCCTGAGACGCAGATGTGTCTGATAAATAACAGGTATCAGGTTATGTTTGATGGTGGGTGCATTGAAAGCATGGTTGAATATGGTTGAGGAGTTTAATAGTTTCAAACCAAAGTCTCAGAAGGTAAAGCAATATGTTTGCAATAAGAATAATCATTTCTATTTGCTAATTTTTCACTTTCATAAGGTGCAACTAAACCAAAATGACTTGTTACTGGCTTCATAATAGTTGGCATATATGTAATAAATCTGTATGTAACAAAAACATACATATATGATAAAATGTATATATAATAAAATTTACAAGCCCTTTACCTCTGAAGAGGGTACAGGGGAGCAGAAGAGTCTAATCCACAATCAAAATAAAAAGTAAATTAATAGAAAGAAATTATTTCTGTCTGTGCAAGATTTACATTTCTGCTCTTCCCAGAGATCATTTCATTAATAAATTTCTATTGGAATTTTAATAAATGTTCATTGCAGAAATCACAAATGAGGAAAAAAGAAAAAACTCTAAAAATTCTAAAATGTGTACATTAAAATTAAAGCAGTATATATACTTAATTTTGTTCATTCACTTCCAAATCGTTAATAAAGCACTCTAGAAGGGGAATAACGAGTGGACTGGAACCAAGTCAAGTTTCCTTTCAGTGCTGCTGCTCATACAGCAGAGGGAGTCCTGCGAGGTGTCCCCTCCCAGGTGCTGTGGGCGGGAGAGGGTGGAAATCCCAGGTCCCCAAGAAACAGCAGGGGTCCTGGTCATCAGGAAAAAGCATTTATACAGCCCCCACCCCCCACCCCATCCCTAGGCCGGGACTGGCAGCTCCTATTACCTGTGCGCCCGGTCCTTCACGTCCAGAATCCCAGGCGCCACTGAAAGGATCTTATTCGCTGTCCTCACTTGGCCCAAGAAGGCAGCCATGTGCGGCGGCGAGAGGTCTGACTCACGGACTGTGTATCCGGGCCTTAAGTAGGCCTTGGCAGGGGCCTCATCCCTGGCGCCCACCACAGCTTTCCACGGGGACCAGAGGGAAGGTGATGCTCCCAACCCGTCCTCTCCCCTCTTTCTCCCAGGGCCAAAGAAGCTCATGGCGACGGCTGTGGAGTTCAGGGAAACTTCAGGCTCCCCTCTTCCTTCTTGTCCTCTCCTAGCCCAATCCAACTAAGGGAATTCCGACTGGCCACACTCTCCAAGAAGGAAAGGGGCTTTCAGTATCCCCCTAGAAGTAAATCATTAGCAGAGCTAAGCGAGAAGGGCCTAGTGGAGCCAGACGAGCGCAGGGGAGCCGAGGTCACAGAGCCAGCCATTAGGCACAAGTGCGCCAGCGCAGGCGCCAACAGATGGGTCTTCTCACAAATGGCTGCACCCGCTGACGCACTGATCCTAGAGGCTGCAGCGCGGTGCCTGCCTAGGCTGTGAGGGCTCCCCACCACTGCTTCGCGGTTGTCCAGCGCGCCACCTGCCAGGTCTGTGTGCTCGCAGCCCGGGCAGCCCACGCTGCCCCCATAGCGTGGGGAGGGGGTGGGGGGCGCCACTGGGTGGGGGCTGAGCTTGGCATTGACATGCCTGGCTTGGCACTACTGTAGCGTTGGTCAGGTGGGCGGTGCTGCTGCTGCTGCGGTGCTGGGTTCAGGGTTGCCAGGCAGCCCAGTCCAAGCTCTTTCTGTCTGTGTCCTGGGAAACCAGGGAGCTTTCCTTTAAAAAATGTCCTACATCTAATTAATTTTTCATTAAAGAAATTTCTAATTGAATATTTTTCTCAAATATATATATGTATATGTGTATATATATAATATAATATAATATAATATAATATATATATACACACACACACACATATATATATATATATCTTTACATTGTGCCCATTAGGTGGGAGAGCACCAATGCCCCTTCTCTCTTCCTTCTCCCCTCTCTCCCACCATCTTGAATTGAGTTTTTCTCTTATGTGGGTGTGTATTACCTTATCTATTGGCTTCATATTAGTATTAAGTACATTGGATACTTGTTTTTCCATTCTTATACTTTACTAAGAAGAATGTGTTTAATCTCCGTCCAGATAAACACAAAAGATGTAAAGCCTCCATCTTTTTATGGCTGAATAGTAGTACTCTGTGATATCCAAAAATCACAGTTTGTTAAACCATTCATGGGTTGATGAGCACTTGGATTGTTTCCACAGCTTGGCAATTGTGAACAGAGCTACAATGAACATTGTAGCTCAAGTGTTCTGTGGTAAAATGATTTTATTTTTCCTTCTGGGTAGATACTTAGTAAGGCGATTGCAGGATCAAATGATAGTTCAACTTTTAGTTCTTTGAGAATTCTTCCCAATCGTATGCAGATTGTGGATGATGACTGAGCTTTTGCTTTTGCTTTTTTTTTTTTTTTTTAATTCAAGTGAAGAAATGGAAGTTGCTCGGAGTTAGTTGCAGGACTACAGTTGGATACAGGGTATTTTAAGGCCAGGGTCTGCAGAAAAGTGGTATATGACTCTGGGCAAGAAAGTTCTTCTGAGCTACGGTTTTGTCTTAGAAAAAGAAAGAGAAAAAAAATGAAGGCTTTGGATTAGAATACCAAAACATTGTCAGGAGTCTGTAAATCTACAAATTGGGAAATTTGGTCACTTAACATAGGGCTGCTGTACCTTTGGTCCCTAGGGTGCACATGAGCTCAAGGAGTATGTACAGTGCATGACTGCAAGATCAGAAAAGAGAAGGGATGAAACAGGAACTTTTCCTTACAGTAACATTCACAGCCAAGTCTTATGATGTGGGCATGTAATTGTTATGCGACCTTGACTGGTGATTAAATCTAAGCTTCCTTAAACTTAGGAGGAACTGTCAGTGACAACTACCACATATGTTAATTGTGAAAAACAGCACAATGAATGGTGAGTACAGCATGACTTTTCCTGCTGCCCTGACACACACACAAGCACACACACATGTCCTCTGAGCTGCGCACAATGCAGAGCTCTCACTGGAATCTTATAGTTTGTGGGAGGCTCCTAGCTTTCGGCTTATTGGAAGACTATTGCTAATTGATGTGCTCAAGTTCTAAAAAATGAGCAAGTCCATTTCAGGTGAGATGATTGGCTTTGACTAGTGGAATGAGCTGAGATCCAGGGGAATATGAGGCTCAGACAGCAGAGGGGGATGGAACACTGTTTCCATCTCTTAGATCCATTCTCAGCTTAAATACATGCTCTTTTGTGTAATGATCCTAGGTCTATCTTTGTAAAGAGTAGGATCAAGTAGACATTAGAAGGAATGTTATTCTCTGCAGGAAACCAGATACTAGATTTCCTTCAAAGAAGAAACTTTCCTATAGGGTCAACGTCAAAAGAAAATTGAATGATATCTGTGTTGAATTGTCTTTGGCCTTAGGTAATTCAGAAGAAAGGAGATTCTCCTAAATGATGACCAAGCAGGAATAACTGACCAGTCACTGTCATTCAGAGACTTAACGTCTGAACATTTCCTCCTGGTATCTCCATCTGTGTTACAGTTTTAAACTCTGTTAAACAAATTCTTAAAATGTTAACCACATGCCAGGCACTGTTCTAAATGTGGCATACACACAGAGAAGAAGATAAAAATAGCTATTTAATCCTTGGGATTAATGAGGTAAATGCTATCATTTTTATTTTTCAGGTGAAGACACTGAACCATCAAGAGTTTGACTTGCTCAAGGTCAACTTGCCTTGGTGCTTTGTTCAAAGGCAGTCAGTCTGACTCTAGACTCTACAATATTAACTATCACAAAATTTTGCGTTTCAAATTTATAAAGTAGAAAAAAATCAACTAAAGTCAAAATGGCTGACATTCTACTCTACATAGCATTCTTACTTAACTTTTCAATTAAGATCTTTAAAATATCTTGAGAGTTCTGTATGTGTCAGTCTGAGGAATATCATTTTTTCTCTGGGAAATGGAACAGTGGAATTACTTTGTTCTCTTTCTAGGGTTTGTGATAGGAGGCCCAGGTGCAATATCCCCACTTAGCTGACTCCTCAAGATTTAGAATTGCCAAGGTCAATGTACACATGTCAGAATGGCTTAAACTAACAATGCCAGGTAAGGCTGAGGACGCAGGACAATGTTGCTGATGAGAATGAAAAATGTTATAGCTGTGATAGGGAAAAGATTTCAGCAGTTTCTTATAGTGTTACACACTGAATGATGTGGCCAAGTGATCACACTCCTAGGAATCAGATAAGGTGAAGTCAAAGAAGCCTTTCACAAAAGGCTACTTCATGGTTCCATTATGTGACGTTCCTGAAAAGGTGAACTATAGGGACAAAGGGCAGTTTTGAGTGGTCAGGGTGGAAGGGTCTAATTATAAAGGGATAAGATAGGGATAGGTTCTTGTGGGGGGTTGATCTTCACTATATCCTAATCATAGTGGTGGTCACATAATCTATATGTGTATTAAAACTCATAAAACTTTCAGCAAAATAAACATTCTTACTGCATATTAATATTTAAAAATAGAGAAGAAAAAAGAATAAGATGATTTACCAATTTGACTGAAATGTCTTTGTAAATATCTTTATTTTTAGCCAGACACAGAAAGATAACTACTCTATGAGTTGACTCATCTGAGGTCCCTAGAGTAGGCAAAGTCATAGAGACATCAAGGAAGATGGTAGTAGCCAGGGGCAAGAGGGACTTAGTATTAATGGGGAAAGTTTCAGCTGGGGAAAAATCTTGAGATGAGGTGTAGTAGCTCATCTGTTATCCCAGCATTTTGGGAGGCAAAGGCAGGAAGGTTATATGAGGCCAGAAGTCCAACACCAGCCTAAGCAACATAGGAAGACCCTGTCTCTACAAAAAATGAAAAAAAAAATTAGCTGGATGTGGTGGGGAGTAGTGGTGGGCACCTATATTCAGAGCTGCTTGGGAGGCTGAGGTAGGAGGATTGCTTAAGCCCAGGCATTTGATGCAGGAGGCTGCAGTGAGCTATGCTTAGACTACTGCACTTTAGCCTGGGAGACAGAGCAAGACTCCGTCTCTTAAAAAAAAAAATTCTCCGGAGAAGATGGTGATGGTAGCACAAAATGTGAAAGTTATATATCCTACCATAATTAAAAAAGAGGTTTTTTCTGACAGAAAAGGAGACTTACAAAAATGTGTTTGTAGAAAGCTAAAATAATTGAAAAAGAGAAAGCTGAGGTCCCCAACACACTCTCAGGTAGCACCACTGTTGGCAACCTGCTTGTCCAGCACTCCTCTGAGCCTTCCTTGTCTGTCATGGATGTTGCCTGAAGGCTGGGGCAGAGACAAGAAGGGGCACCACATCCTGCTCCACAGGGCCACACTGCCTGGTCGTGGCAGGGACCTGTCCAGCCACCCTGAAGACACATGGCACCGGGTTCTAACCTCAAGTCCTACTCCTACCACCGTTTTGGTTGCCAAGAAACCTCACTCTCATTAATATCCAAATGCAAACTGAAGCTTCTAGGCACATGGCACCAATAAACATCAAGGACAAACACATTCTGACTCACCCAAATTGCACATCAGAAGCTTTTCAGAAATAAAGTTTGTTTAAACTGTGTGGTTGAGTTTAGAAATCACAATTTGCATCTCAATGCTAATAACATCACAAAAATTATGCTGGACAAACACAATGTACAGATCTGAATGTCTCCATATTCTTGTTGTGAGCCATATTCCTTTATATACAAAAATGAAAAAACCCAGTAAACCATCTGAATAAACCTCACTTAAACTGGTTTCTTTCTTTCTTTATGGTTAGAAGCACTAAACTTACTAGCAGATCCCAGCCACACTTCAGAACCTATGCTCATGGTTTTGCAAATGTGTACCCCTTCTCAAGTGTTGCCATTACAGGAACATCCCAGTGAGGACAAGGGCTAACACAGGCAATATTATCAAACTACAATCTCCCAAGCCTCTTGTGACAGAGGTGTCCCTCAAGGAAGGGAAAAAAGCCAGGCAAAGCCTTCCCTGTACCTCCTGGCCAAACCTTCAAGACAGAGTCAAGACTGCAGAGTCTGGTTTCACTTCTGAGCCTCACTGGCCCCTGCAATGACAGGCTCACTGCCTGGGATCCCCCCTGGGAAGTCTGAAAAGACCTTCTGAGAATAACAGCCATGGCTTCAGAATTGAGGCTGCCCCACTGATGCTGTGTAGCCACCAGGACCACCCCAGAAGATTCTTCCCAGCAAGAAAGGGTTGAGTGCAGGATGAGGACCAGAGTGACCTGGAGCCCATCCAGGTTGTCCAGAAAAACTTGGCTTTCTAAGAAACAGTGACACCGATGATTGGTAGACCACACCCACAGCCTAGGAGTGGTGGCACTGAGGCCTATGCCTTCAGATACATGGGAATGAAGACCCACCTCTCAGGTCCCCAGTTCCTAGTGACATCACCTCTGAGCCTCAGCCATAGGGAAGCAGGGCACAGGACACAACCACTGCTGGTCCCAGAACCACAGCCCATCACCCCTACAAATCTCTTCATGCCCTGTGACCAGCTGTAATCATTCAGTAACTGCTGTCCACTCATTCACTCCAACTTCACAAATACTAGAAAAAGAAGGGAAGAGCCCCCACCCCACAACCCTGGAGCTCTGCCCTTCTGTGCTTACCTCGCAACCCCCAAGAGGCTCATTCCCAGGCCAGGCCATGATTCCTGACCACCCAGCTGTGCTTCTTCTCTGTCTCTGTGATTATGTACAGCCAAGTTCACAGGATGGCATGAAGGTCTGATAAGAGCATGCCAGACCCATGAGAGGCAAAGGTCAGCAGACTCCTGAAGGGATGGACATGAGGATGAGACTGAAACTAGCACAAAAATTTTTCCCCCCAAAAAAGTAAATGTCAGGGAGGCAGAGCTCCCAGGGTTCCTGCTAATAAACACCTCTACTGTGCCCAAGCACTGCCACATACTGTCAGGAAAATGAAGCAGTCTATGTAGGGATGACAAAAGGAATCATCCCAAAGGCTCCCAAGGTGTGGCTGTTGCCTAAATTTGGCCCACTGTGAATAAGCTCCAAAGCAGCCACCCCATGAAGCAAAGGCAGCTGAAGGGTGAGCTGGGCTGGAACAAGGCCCTGGGAGCTCCTGGTGGAAATCAGAATGCAAGAGATGTCAATGTTCATTCACCCCATGCTGACTGGTGACCTCTGGGGATGAATTTCAATCCTTCCCTCCATAGGGACAGGCTTTCCTATCTCACACACTTATTAAGCTTAGACACTTACCTGCAGCCTGCAGCCCAGATGGGACCCTGCCATCTGGGAGCAGTGATCTGCACGATGGCTAATGTCATGTGTCAACTTGGCTAGGCTGCAGTCCCCAGACATTTGGTCAAACATCACTCCTGATGCTTCTATTACGGTACGTTTTTAGAGGGATCACCACTTACAGCAGAGACTTTGAGTAAAGTAGACCTCCCCTGAGGAGGAAGGATGCTGCATCCAGAATGCCTTGAACTCTTCTCTTAGTCTCCAGCCAATGCTCCACCCTGCAGAGTTTGGACTATACCCACACACTTACAAAAGCCAGTTCCTTTTGCTAACCTTTTCTCTTTGCTATGCACATATACACACATGTACACACACACACCCCGTGTTCCTTCTGTTTCTCTAGAGGGCCCTAACCAATACACTCAATCAGGGACACAGTGAAGTTGCCATACCTGGATTCCATGGTGCCTCCTGGTCTGTGTTCTCCTATCTCCTACTTCAGAGCAGAACCTGAGTGCGGAGAGAAGCTCCTCTTAGTACACAGCACCCCACACAGGGCACCAACCAAAAGCTGTGCCTGTCAATGATCTGGGCACATGCATAGCATCTGACCAAGACACTAAGGCTAAATTGTCCAGGGGTAGGAGAGCTGGTATACCTGGCCCTGGAGAAGTGGTGGAAGGCTGTGATACCATGTCTCAACCAGGGGCTATCACTCTACACAGGCTAGAGGCACCAGACAGTGGGTCTTATCTTTTGCCTAAGACTACAATGAAGCCTTCTGGAAAATAATTTCAGCAAGCTTCATATTGAGAAGTGACTTCTATATCCAGCGAAAGCTTTTCAGACTATAGACCTCCAGCTTGCTCTGTACCACTGTCCTGGAAAATGAACACACATATATGTGGGAAGACACACACAAAGACACACACACAATGCACATGCATACACAGGGCACACACACTACACACATGCACACACGTGAAGACACATGCATGCACTGATGTACGCACACACAATGCACAGGCATACACATGCACATATGCACACTATACACATGCACACACACGCACAATGCACATGCATGAACAGGTACATGTGCACACTACACACACACACACACACACACACTAACATAACGCACACAGCCTACTATAAAATCACCACTAGTTTCTTTCTTTGGGCTCCCACATTTACAGGGGTCATTACACCTCCTGCTGACAAGCGTGAGGTATGTGAGAAAAGGGTCAAGGTGGAGCACAGAGCTGGGAAAAGCCCTGGAGGACATGTGGGAGCAGATAAAGCAGGACACACACTGTACATGGTGTGAACACAGCTGGAGAAAACACCACCTCTGTGAGCAGCCTGTGTGAAGATCTGAATATGGCAGAGGAGAAACTCAGAGAGGCATGTTGTGGCATTAACCCAGCACAAAAATAAAGCTTTTACTGTTTGGTTTCTCTGTTTTCTGAACAATAAAAATGCCACTGCAATAAAGGAAAAATTAGCACATTTTACTTCCTTTTCACACTAAAGATTCAAAAATTATTTTTGTAGAAACAATTCTTAGAAGCAAAGGCCTCACCAATGGAGAGAATAACTCACATTAAATAAAAAAGACAGAAGAGACCTTTCCTATTTTGCCTCTGAGTCAATGTGAGATTATTTTACAGAGCAGGAAGGTTCCACTGAGCTCCCTGTTTCTACATCCTCCCACAAACACAGCTGTGGTTTCCATTTTCCCTCTGAGAGAGCCCAGCTGAAACATCATGGAGGAGGCAAATGCCCATACACACAAGCTCAGGCCCCAGCTCTATACCACAGCCTCCAGCCCTTCCCCAAGAATATCAAGTGCCTTCCCCTGTGCTGTAGCAGAGAGAAAAGGTCCCTGAGGACCTGGGAATATGACTTTATCTGCACCTAAGTATCTGGAGGCAAGTTTTCTCTAGATATCTGGATAGGCCCTAAATAAAGTGACAAGTGTAAAAGATACAGGCAGACAAGATATGTCACATGTAGACAGAGCCAAGATTGGAGTGATGCTGCCACAAACCAAGGAATTCCAGAAGCCACAGAGGCTACAGGAGGCAGGGGGGACCCTCTTCGGATCCTCTGGGGGGAGCACAGCTCTGTAGACACCTTGATTTTGATGTCTGACCTCTGGAACTGGGAGTATAAACTTCTGCTATTGCCAGCCATCCAGTTGTGATGCTTTGTTATTGCAGCCACAGAGGACTCAGCCCTGCACAAACACACACTCAATTGTTTTGAGACAGAGTCTCCTTCTGTTACCAAGGCTAGATTGCTGTGGCATTGGTACAGCTCATAGCAACCTCAAACTCCTGGGATCCAGTGATCTTTTGGTCTCAGCTTCCGAAGTATCTGGTACTACTATGATGCCCAGCTAATTTTTCTATTTTAGTAAAGATGGGGTCTGACTCTTGCTCAGGCTGGTCTCAAACTCCTGAGTTAAAGAGATTTTCCTGCCTCGGCCTCCCAGGGTGCTAGGATTACAGGCAGGAACAACAGTGCCTGGCCTGTCACTCTGAGAAGGATGGAACACATTTTCTTTATGGTTAGTTTACAAGGAAGACAAGAAACACCCCATACACACAGAACATGAATATGTATGGAGTGAAATGAGATAGCAGCAATGGAGCCTGCAGTTTGTCTCTCAGACTTTGGATGTGACACTCCACCTTCAGCCCTGCTGAACCTTCTCCCTTTGAGAAAGGACTCCTGAACTGGTTCACCTGCTGGCCCAGCTCCTTGCATGGGGCTATGTCTTTCCAACCTCACCCTCTGTGTGTCCCACTTTTCCCCACTGGCCCCCTCCCTGTCATTGCTAACAGGGTGCTTCCCAGCTTTGCAGTTTTGCCTCTCACTGCTCAGGCCCATAACCCAATCTGCCAGGATCCACTCCTTGGTGAACATGTGGTACATCCCCCCCAGCGGGTCCCAGGGGGAGGGGCATGCAGAAAGTAAAAGGAGAAGGGGGATGGACAGTGAGGCAAATGGTTACATTCTTCAGGGGCCCTGGAAATCCACATTTTACCTAAGATGAGGTAAACATTTGAAGAGAAAAAGGGAATGGAGGGTTGTTTATGTGGATGTCCCTGGGTAGGTGGAACAATGATTGATCTTGTCTCTGTTCTGACCTGAGAAGATAAACTTGTAACCATGTTATTAGTGTAATTGAGCAGACTTTAGTTTTAGGAGGTAGACTTGGCCTGGTTATATGAAGTTAAAAATGTTCATGTCCTTCTTTATGGGAGGCCAGCAAGAAATTTCATTAGAAACGATCTGTGGGTCAGTTCTTGCAGATGCCTGAGGCCTGTCACCTTTCCTGGCTGGTGCAATGTTTGTAACAGCTAATTATTTTGAGGTACAGTTACATGACTTGGCCTCCAGGCTTGACCTTCCCTTTGCAGAAGGAGGTGGGGGCAGGTCCTGAGACTTTCATTTTCTTTTACAATGCATTTACGAAAACTCACAGAATGATACACTTAAGAGGGTAGATTCTACTAGATATAAATTATACCTCAACAAATCACATAAATTATTCAGAATGGACTCTAGCAGAAATAGAAAATCTTGGCCAGGCACAATGGCTCACACCTTTTTGGAGGCTGAGGTGGGAGGATCATTGAGGCCAGGAGTTTGAGGTGACACTATAGGCACAATGGCTCACACCTTTTGGTAGGCTAAGGTGGGAGGATCTCTTGAGGCCAGGAGTTTGAGCTATGATTGTGACACTATATTACACTCTGGGAGACAGAGCCCAGAACCTATATGTAAAAAAAAAAAAAAAAAATCTTAATACTATGTTAAGAAATGAAAGTCATAAGTAAGAGCCTCCCTAGGCCCAGATAGCTTTAATAGTAAATTCTATCAAACACTTACAAAAAAAACTATCAACCCTACACAATTTTAAAATAATGACAAATGAGTAGGAAATACTTCCAAAATTATTGTGTGAGGCCAACATTACTTTTGATACCAAAGTCAAAGTTATTGCAAGAAAATAATATACCTCCTGAATATCATTATAAATATATTTAAAATTGCAACAAATCAAATCCAACAACACATAAAAGGAATGATACATCATGACTAAGTTGGATTATGCCATAAATCCTATGTTGATTTAACTTTCAAAAGTTAATCAGGGAATTCATCATATTTACAAACAAAAAAAAGAAAAAATCATATGATTATCTCAACAGAGTCAGAAAAAGTATGTGAGAAAATTAAGTATCCATTCATGAATAAAAAAAATCTCAGAAAATTAAACAACTTCAATACCTTATAAAACCTATCCACATAGAATCTTCACTTAACATCATATTTAATTTAAAAAATTCTTCCTTCCTAAGGCTGAAAATAGGCAAGAATTTCAACTTTCACCACTTCAGTTAAAAATTGTACTGAAAACCTAGATAGGAAAGTAAAAAAAAAGAAGTAAAAAGTATTCTAATTGGAAAGAAAGAAGTAAAGTATCTTTATCCCAAATCACCAGAAGTTCAATTCAGCCTTTATAGCATCAAACAAACAAACAAAATCACCAGAATTATCTGTGTGGAAGAACTCACTGCTACAGAAAATGTGTGACTTTAGGAAGTTCACAGGATAAGCAAAAACTACAAAACATAGAGTGAATTTCTATACACTAGCAATAAACAATTGGAATATACATTTTTATACATCTACAGTAATATTCAAAACAGGACATACTTATGAATACTTTTTATAAAACACGTAGGAGGTCTGCACACTCAAACTACATACAAGACAATGTTAAAATGTATTAAGGAAAATGAAAATAGACAATTCCAGTCAAGGGACTCCAAATTGTTATGTCAGTTTTCCCAAAATTGATCTATGGAATTAACACAATCTCAGTCAAAATTCAAGTAGCCTTTTTGTAGAAAGAAACAAATTGATTTTAAGTATATATGAAAATACAAAGAATCTATAATTGGCAATATGATGTTGAAAATGAAGCAAACCTGTCACACTATCTGACTTTGAGAGTTATTGTAAAGAAAGTCATCAAGTTTTGGGAATGGTCCATAAGGAAATGAGCTATAATGGGACAGAAAGAATCTGAAAAAAGCCACACAATTATGGCCAATTATTTATAAACACTGCTCCATGATAATTCAATAGAGAAAATAGGCTTTAAAAAATGATGCTGGAATAATTGAATAGCCACATGCAAAATAATCAAGCTCAATACTGAGCTCTTTCCAGCTAAAAATTAACTCAAAATTGATAATAGACCTAGACAAGGAAGCTACAATAGCATTTTTAGAAGAAAACATAGGAGAAAATCTTTTCTTTTCTTTTCATGGTATTTATTGTGCTATATCACTTTATTTTTTTAATTTATTTTTATTGAATCATAGCTGTGTACATTAATGCTATCATGGGGTACAGTGTGTTGTTTCTATATACAATTTGAAATATTTTCATCCAATTGGTTAACATAGCCTTTAACATAGCCTTCATGTCATTTTCTTAGTTGTTGTGTTAAGACATTTATATTCTACGTTTAGAAAGATTCACATGTACCCTTATAGGATAAATTGTAGGTGTGATCCCACCAATCACCCTCCCTCCCCCCCCATCCTCTCACCCCTTCCCTTCTATCCCCTTTCCCCATATTCTTGAGTGTCCTGCACTGAGAAAATCTTTATGACTATGGATTAGGCAAAGTTTTCTTAATTAGGATACAAAAAGCACAAACCATTAAAACAATTGATAAACTAGCCTTTTTTCAAAACTAAAAAGTCTGCCCTTTGAATAATATAATTAATAAAAATGAAAGTCAAGCTAAGATTGAGAGAAAATTATTTGCAATGCAAATATTTGGCAAAACATCTAATTCCAGTATAAGTAAGGAACTCTTACAACTCAAATATAAGACAAGTGACCCAACCAAAAGTGAAAAAAATTCAGATATTTTATAAAATATACACAAATAAGTAATAATAAGAACATGAAAAAATTAAGACATCAAAGATAACAACGCTACAACATTCCCAGTAGAATAGCAAAAATTAAAGAGACTGGAAACACCAAGCATTGGCATGGATATGAGCCAACTCCAACTCTCATGCCTGAGCAGTGGGGACATAAAATGATGCAACAGCCTTGAAAATAATTTTGCTGCTTTTTCATGAAGTTGCACAACCTTATCACAAAACACTACAATTCTACTTGCAGGCACTTACTCATGAGGAAGGAAAGTACATGTCCACACTGAGATTTGCCTATGAATGCATAAAGCACATTTCATATCATTTTATTGTGATAAAATACTTGTAATGTTTACCATTGTAATCTGTGTAATTCTGAAACTGTCAGAAAACCCCATGGACGGAAGATGGCTGACTTGAGCCAGCTTTTCACAGAGGCTCCCATCCAGAGGAGAGTTAAAGGACAGAAGTTTAGCAAGTAAGCTGATGGCTTGGAGCTGAGCCAAGAGAGAAGGCTGAGGAATGCACATCAGCCCTGCTGAGGTGAGCTGCGACCCCAAGAAAACAAACAATAGGTACAAATTCCATCACCAAGCAGACAGGAGTCCCTTCACCCATGATAATGGCTCCCAGTATACTCTATACAAACAAGAGAGCAGAGTTCAGATCCCTTCCTATTTTATCCCACAGGATAGATGCTCTAGAAACAGAAACTCCTTCCCTAGAGAGAACTTATGACTGTGCCATGGCACTCTCCTGCCACAAGAAAACCACATAAAACTGTATATATTCTCTATGTGCAATTCTGAACTTCCAGTACCCCTTCCACTCTCACCTCAAGGTCTGGAAGCCTGTTCCCCATGGAGTCCAGATTTGTGGGCATTTTCTTGAGAGGTGTGGACAAGGTGTGGACTGTTGCTGGTCAATGCTGATTCTGCAGCACGGGAGTAAGGAGAAGATGGTGAACTGAGGGAACCATACAGGGGAGGGAGAGGTGGTGCCCTGCATCACAGAGCTACAGTGGCAGTGGCGGGAACAATAAAGCTCACCCCTGAGGATGTTGTGGAGAGACACTCCCTGCCTCTCTGGGCAACCAGAGAAATCCTGGCATCTTCTCTGGTAGCAATCACTGGCAGAACAGATCTAGGGCAGAAACGCAGGCCCAGTGAGTAAAGGGTATACCTGAGATAGTACTTTCCTGGGCAGGGTGAGGTGGGGAAGGAGACTAGAATACATGTGTGCAGAGACGGCATACTCCTAGGGTGGTGCTGAGCCAGAAGGACTGCTTTAGTGAGTGTAAGAAGCACCCATCCTTCAGGGGATCACAGCTGAGACAAAAGCATGAGGGGAGAGGCAGAAATTGAGAGCAGAGTGGGAGCTCAAACCATGCCCACCCAACAAAAAGTGCAACAGAGACACACACACCAGCTCCAGGCAGTGGTACAGATGGGGGCTGAGTTGCAGTTTCTGTGAACTCAAACATCACCTGGTCCACAGGAGAATATAGCTGGGACAGAAACAAATTCTGCCAAAATATAAGGGTCACCAAAATCAATCAGGATGGGGCTGGAACTGAGCAAACTGCACCTGCTTCCATTAAGCACCCAAGCTTGTCAGAACCCAACTCTCCCTGCTGGATAGTGGCAGAGAGTGGTGGTCTGGCCAAGGAGACATATATCTCCCTGTGAATCAGGCAGGTGCAAACCCCTGGAGCATCTGCTCATTGGAGGGAACTGGGTCACAGCCCTATGGGGTTACCAGTGAATGGGTGTGACTAAGGTGCAAGGTGGGGAAGGAGGCATCGACCTTCCCAGACTAATTCATTTGCTGGGTGGTTCTTCTGACCCCATGGAGCACAGGAGCCATTCATAATCAAGCTGGCAGCAGTCTCCTGCTATCTGGTTTCCAGAGACATTTGAACTCTCCAACCTGAGACTGGTACTCACTGGGACAACTGATTTGGACCTCTTCGAATGGGCCAATCACCCAAGGAGTATCCAAAGTGGTACCCTGGGTGTGTGGTTGTGGGAAAGTTTGATACTCCTTTTCCAGTTGTTGTCTGCAGAGGGCAGAGTGACTTAATTGCTGGTATTTCTTCATAGCTGAGACTTCAACCCATATTAACTGATTCACAAGGGTAGGACAGAAACCAGATGAAAACAAGACAGAGACACTTAGCCCCAACACACCAGGAAGGTCCCAGTGTGTCAGGATGTGGCACTGTATAGGTCCTTTGCAAAGCTCTAGGGGAAAAGGTACAGACAGAAACTAGTCCCAGCTCTTTGGCAAATGGCTGGTTAATAACTGCTTAAGGAGCCCCCAACCCAACTTCACCTTACCTGCTCATCTAGCCAAATGGTGTAAAATAATTATGGGGTGAAATCAGCAGAAAAACTCCAGTAACATAAATAACCAGAGTAGATCAGCTCCCTTAAGGAATGACATGGCAGACACAACTGAAGATCCCATTCATAAACAGATGGCTGAGATGTCAGAAATTGAATTCAGAATTTGGATTTCAAATAAGATTAATATAATGGATCTAAAGTTAGAATTAGAAATTCAGGGAGCATTTCAAAAGTTGTCTCAAGAATTCAATGAATTCAAAGACAAAATAACAAAAGATTTTGATAAATTGAGACAAGAACTTGCAGCCCTCAAAGATCTGAGAAATACAGTAGAATACCTCAGTAACAGAATGGAACAGGCAGAAGAAAGGATTTCTGACATTGAAGAGAAAGCTTCTGAACTCTCCTGAATGCTCGAGGAGGAAGAGAAATGGAGAGCAAAAACAGATCATTCTCTCAGAGAGCTCTGGGATAATTCAAAGAAAACTAATATTTGCCTTATAGGAACTCCTGAAAGTGATGGGGTTGCTTTGAAAGGCCCAGATGCTCTACTTCATTAGATAATGAAGGAGCATATCTCATACATGTGAAGACATTCTGACATTCAGATAGAAGACAGTTTCAAAACCACAGCATATCTCACCCTGAATGAAACATCTCCTAGACACATTATAATTAACTTCGCCAAAGTTAAAATGCAGGAGAAAATTCTGCAAGCACCTAGTCCAGACGTAAGAAAACCATAACTACTAGGGGGAAGAATGTTAGAATGACTGCAGATTTCTCTGCTAAAACATTTCAAGCTAGAAGAGGGTGGTCATCAACCTTTAATCTCCCAAAACAAAATAACTGTCAACTAAGGATCCCATATCCAGCAAAACTGAGTTTCATTTATAAAGGAGAAATTAAATACTTCAATGACATTCACATGTTGAAGAAATTTGTCATAATTAAACCACCTCTCCAGGATATTCTCAGACCAATCCTCCATAATGAACAGCATAATCCTCTACCACAAAAGTAAACTCACTCAGAAACTTTTAATCAAATTCCAACTTCCACAGTAGTGAAAAGATTAAAAATGTCCAGTGGACTTTTGAAAAACTTGATACCCAAAATTCTACAAGGCTAAAAATATTTACAATTAATGTGAATGGCTTAAATTGTCCTCTAAAAGGCATAGGTTGGGGGAGTGGATACAAAAACTCAGGCCATATATCTGCTGCATACAAGAATCTCATCTTACCTTAAAAGATAAATATATACTCAGGGTGAAGGGATGGTCATCTACAATTCAGGCAAATGGAAATAAAAAAAAAAGCAGGTGTTGCAATTTTATTCTCAGTTACAATAGGATTTCAAACAACAAAAGTAAAGAAAGATAAGGATGATCACGTCATATTTGTTAAGGGAAACATTCAACATGATGAGATTTCAATTTTTTTTTTTATTTTTTTTATTTTTTCTTGAGACAGAGCCTCAAGCTGTCCCCCTGGGTAGAGTGCCCTGGCATTACAGCTCACAGCAACCTCCAACTCTTGGGCTCAAGCAAGTCTCTTGCCTCCACCTCCCAAGTAGCTGGGACCACAGGCGCCCACCACAATGCCCGGCTATTTTTTGGTTTCAGCCGTCATTGTTGTTTGCGGGTCTGGGCTGGGGATTCGAACCCACCACCTTAGGTGTACATGGCTGGCACCTTAGCCGGTTGAGCTATAGGCACTGAGCAGAGATTTCAATTATTAACATTTATTCACCCAACCAGAATGCACCTCAATGAATAAGAGAGACTCTAATAGACATGAGCAACTTGATTTCCTCCGGCATGATAATAGTTGGAGATTTTAATTCTCCTCTGGAAGTGTTGGACAGAACCTCAATAAGTTAAGCAAAGAAATTTTAGACTTAAACTTAACCATTCAACAATTGGAGTTAACAGTCACCTACAGAACCTTACCTTCAAACAAAACTGAATACATATTCTTCTCATCAGCCCATGGATCATCCTCTAAAATTGACCACATCTTAGGTCACAAGTCTAACCTAAGCAAATTTAAAATGATAGAAATTATTCCTTGCAACTTCTCAGACCATCATGGAATAAAAGTTGAACTCAATAACATCAGGAATCTGCATACTCATACAAAAACATGGAAACTAAATAACCTTATGCTGAATATAGCTGGGTCATAGGTGAGATTATGTAAGAAATTTCCAAATTTTTGGAACAAAATGATAATGAAGACACAAATTATCAGAACCTCTGGAATACCGCAAAGGCAGCCCTAAGAGGGAAATTTATATAACTGCCATCCTTCCTCAAGAAAATGGAAAGAGAGGAAGTTAACAACTTTTTTTTTGTATTTAAAAATCATACTTTTATTTATTTATTTTTCTTACATATACATGTGTTTATTAGGTTTCCACTTTTGCCTTTACAGAATTATATTTTTATTAAATGATAGCTGTATACATTAATGCAAACATGGGGTACAGTGTACTGTTTTCATATACATTTTGAAATACTTTCATCAAGCTGGTTCACATAAATTTCATGTCATTTGCATAGTCATTGTGTCAAAACATCTATATTCTAGTTCTAGAAAAGTTCACTTGTACCCTTGTTAGACAGATATATAGGTGATCTTTCCAGTCACCCTCCCACCACCCAGCTGCCCTTCTCCCCTCCCCTTCCCCACCCCCTCCCCATATTCTTGGGCTAGAATTAAGTTGTAGCTTTCATTTGATAGCTATAAATTAGTTTCATAAAAGGGCTGTGTACTTTGGATACTTTTTCTTCCATTCCTGTGATACTTTGCTAAGAAGAACATTTTCCAGTTCCATCCATGTAAACATGAAGGTGGTAAAGTCTTCGTTTTTCTTTAGGGCTGCATAGTATTCCATGGTGTACATATACCACAGTTTATTGATCCATTCGTGGATTGATGGGCACTTGGGCTTCTTCCATGACCTGGCAATTATGAATTGGGCTGCAATAAACATTCTGTTACAAATATCTTTGTTGTAGTGTGATTTTTGGTCTTCTGGATATATACCTAGTAGAGGGATTTGAAATATAGGATATTTAAAATAAAAATGGAAGAATATTTTTAAAAATGAACATTTAACCAGAGGAAGAGGAGGATACAGCAGGTATTAGATGTGAAGTGACAGTAAAATT
>CAUYTI010023098.1:0-11275 GCA_963575145.1 Galago senegalensis | reverse complement strand
GAGTCAGTCAGTCCGTCAGAGACAGCAGCTGTAACTAGATCTGAAATTAAACATAGGGGTTATCCAAATCGCAGCCCCCCGAGAGATAACAATAGTGAATAGTAGTACCTGTTTTCTGGAAATGTCAGAATGCTTATGCCTAGTACCCAGCTAGCTCTCAGTAAATAACATGAGAACAAAGGTGAAATATTGGAGAGAGGGCACCTGTTTTAAAAGATTATAACAAATCTTTTCAGAGGGAGGTGGGTAGGAGAGAGATGACACGGGAGTTCTAGAGAAGAGAAAAATTCAACAATTACTTTGCCACCAGCTTGTGGCTCCCTCGTGTCAATTATAGTTTATGGGGTTACTGAGAAAGGAGAAGTTTGCCAGTTAAGAGCGGGGTACTTTGTCCTGACCATTGATCCCTGAAGCATGATTCATGGTGTCTGGCCTTTCGATCTTATTTACAGTGACGATAACCCTGGATCCAAATCTGGAGCAGACCACACGCTGTAGGGTGAACCCCTGTGTTTAAGTCTCATTACTCTGGTTATTAATGAGTGCTTGCTAAAAATGCGTTCAATAGTTCTAATTCCTGAGAATCTTGCAGCTTCTCCACACCATTATCTGTGGTGCCTCAGGCACCCCACAGGGAGGTGGGGGGGGAGGCGATCAGAGGGGCAGCGTAGCTCCCTTACAGCAAGTGATGACACTGAGGCCCCAAGTGAGATGCCACCAAGTGACCACTTTGTGGAGGCAGCGCTTTGTCAAAGGACAAAGGACATAGCAGGGAATTGGTCCTTCCTCGCTATTCTCAGATATATCCAAGATCATAATCAATATTCTTTAGCACTGAATGGCCTATCAATAGCTGAAATAGAAATATATATATATATATATATATATATATTTGATTCATCTTTCAATAACCTCCAGAGCAGGAGATTTTGATAAAGAAGAACCGTAAATATTCTCTGCGGCATGAAAATGAAAGGAGGCAAACACCGTTCTCATTCAGTCTGCTGGGAGCGGGGGCCCTAAAGCCTGCAGCTGGAGCAATATTTCTATGAAATCCTCCCTGATCATTTCCACCAGGGTCTGCCCTGCTTAAAAGCCACACTATTTAACAAGAAAGAAGAGTGGGTTTTGCAGGGAATAACGTGAACATGGAAAGGGAAAAGCACAGGCCTATCAGGCAGAGAGATAGCTTTAAGATGCCTTTGCCTATTGGACATATAATAGGAGAAACCTTATCTTTGGGTGGAAAAAAAAAAAAAGGCTGATGAATAGATGAGCTGCTAATACTCTGCTAGATCTTAGATTCCTGTCCTGGGGAAAATAAGGAACGACTTCATTGTGGTGTTTTGAAAAGAAACCTACAGAGAATAAAGAGGAAGTGTCTTCACTTAAAGATCAGACAGTGTGATGCCACATTCTGAGACGTCGCCTCCTGTCAGAAGGCAACATAGCAGCCCAGGTTTTTATAAGATTCGACACAAGCAAAAGGGGAGGTCCAGAGAAAACACTTCTTCCTTTTTTATTGCCTTTTAAACCTCTGGTTAAAAAACAATGCAAAGGTGAGAATGTTGCCCCCATCGCAAAGGAAGCAGAGAACCTTATTTTTCCCTTAGTAGTTACTTTCAAAGTCATTAGAATAAAAAAAAAAAAAGAATACTGAGGGAAGAGAGATTACTAAAGACTTTGCCTCTCTAGCATAACAGGGAAACACACTGGGAATGAACAGGCCGAAAACTGCTCCAGTCATTGTGAAGTTATTTAAATCCTCCTGATTGAAAATAATTAAGTGAAAACAATTGGCCCCAGAGAGAAAAATCGGTGCAGTGAAGTGGACCACGGAGGGGCAATATTCTCCCACTCTGGTTTTTTTTGGTTCACCCTAGCCCAGGGGTTCTCAATCTAGGCAACACCAACATTTGGGGCTCAATAATCAATTCTCTGTCGTGTGAGGCTGTCCTGGGCACTGTGGGGTAGACAGCAGCATCCTTGGATATTAGCAGTAGCTTAACTCTCATTATGACAACCAAAAGTGTCTCAAGAATTGCCACATGTCCCCAGGGCAGGTAGAGGGGTGCAGAGTCACCCCCGAGTTGAGAGCCGCTGCCTTAGTGCCTGTCTGGCTTCTCTGTCTATTTGATATCCCATAAAACACAGCTGCCATCACCATCAACTGCTCAAACATCCCAGGACTCACCTCTGAATGGGCGAACTCACCCTCTCCTTCACTAACTACCCTGAGCACGACTTCCCTCCTGTGCAGACGCTCCTTGCACAGACAACTTTGTCTTCTCAGGCATTTGCTTACAGATCTGCAGTTATAGGCTGACTGTGTGTGTGTCACCCTCCTCCCAAATTCACAGGTTGAAATCTAACCCCCAAGGCAGTATGTGGCACTGGAAATCTAATCCCCGAGCTGATGTTACTGGGATATTGGGTCTTGGCAATCAGGCCACGAGAGTGAAGCCTTCATAAATAGGGTTAGCGCTTTTGTCTCTGAAGAAATTCCAGAGAGGGCCAGTGCTGTGCCTCACTCCTGTAATTCTAGCAGTCTGGGAGGCTGAGGCAGGAGGATTGCCTGAACTCAGGAGTTTTAGACTAGCCTGAACAAGAATGTAATTGTGTCTCTACTAAAAACAGAGAAATTAGCCAGGCATGGTGGCAGATACCTGTAGTCCCAGCTACTCAAGAGGCTGAGGCTGAGGATTGCCTAAACTCAGGACTTTTAGACAGCCTGAGCAAGAGGGAGATCTTGTCTCTACTAAAGATAGAAAAATTAGCCAGGTGTGGTGGTGAGTGCCTGTAGACCCAGCTACTTGGGACACTGAGTATCACCTGAACCCAAGAGTGTGATGTTGCTATGAGCTATGATGATACCATCTCACTCTAGTCTGGGCAGCAGAGACTCTGTCTCAAAAAAAAGAGAGAGAAAGAAAAAAAGAAACCCCTGAGAGTTCCCTCACCCCTCTTGCCATATGAGAACATGACAAAAATGTGACCATCTATAAACCAAGACACCAAGTCTGCTATATCCTTGATCTTGGACTTGTCAGCCTCTGAAACTATGAGAAATAAATTTCTGCTGCTTATTAGCCACTCTGTCTATGGTAGTTTGTTACAGTACCCCAAACGGACCAAGACATCCATCCACCAGACTGTGTCAAGGTCTCTCTCTCGAGGGTGTGGCCTACCAAGGGAAAAAGAATCATTGCAAAGTCAGCCAAGTTCAAATCCTGCCTCTGCTGCTTCGCAGTGAGGAGATAGTTTTTTTCCGAGTCATCGTCCCTCCCGAGTCTTGGCTTCTTATAAGAAAACATGAGAATAATTATAATTACCCTACAGAAATGTTGCTGATTAAATGATACTGTCAGTAAAGGCCCTACCAACATCTGGAGGTACTTTGTTCATGAGAAACTGGAAATATATTGCTTGCGATTTGAAGGTAACAAGCGGAGGCCAGTCGGAGCTGAAATAGTATTTGATAAACTAGGATAAGAATCAAGCTTGACAGTAAGTGCTGGGAAGAAAGGGGCGGTCAGGACAGGCAGGCAGGGGCAGAGGTGGGCACAGATCACCTGCGCATTTGCAAGTAGTTTAAGGATTAATATTATCAGGGCCAGGAAATGCCAAATTAAGGATGTGCAGAGATGGAAATAAAAATACGTGTGCCTGAAATAAACACAATGAATCACACGGCAGCTTGGTGATCAATCCTTTTTGGCCCCATTGTGTTCCACTAGCTGACAATTTTCACTTCATTGATTTTCTTGCTCATTTAGGAGTGGTCTCCTGTTCATAAAAGAACTCCCCCATCGCTTGCAGGTTAGTTTGTATCTGCTCGGTGTTTCTCTGATCTGGTGCATTTCATAAGAATCCAAAGGTTATGAATGAATGAAATGTGACATTTCTATAGCACCTATTTCATATTTTTGTAGCACAAGAAGAGAAAGGGTGCCTGCAGACATCTTCACCACCTAGAAAGTCACTCTAGTCTTTATTTTTACAGGGAAAGTTAAGTGTTAAAAACCCAACTAGTTCTTTTTAAAAAATTAGGTTTCCAAGAAGAAAAGAAACCAAAATGTACTGCATTGTTCAATCCATTTGTAAAGTGGATTTCTTTATGTCTAGAATAGCACGCCAAAGATAATTAGGGAATGTTTGAAGATAAATGCAGTCTTCAATACAATCTTCCCCTTAAATCCAATATTAGTATAAAACTTCATTGTTGCTTAATTAGGGTCTGAGATGGTAGGTCAATATATTCTTTTACTGTAATGACAGTCAAGAGAAAAATTATTGTACGGTTTCCAAATGAGAAAGCGGTAGCTGGCAACTGTGTTTTGCTACCAGATGCATTCCTAATAGCTCCGTACAATCACGAGCAGACCCACCTCGGTGAGGAATGTTGGGAAAATTGAAACAGACAGGCATCTCTTTAAGGCACTTGGTACAATTTAGTTTGACTTAATAGGGTCTTTCTTGGAGAGTCCGCGTAGAAGTCTAAGCAGTTTCATCCAAATTTTCAGATCTTTGTGTTCAAAGTGTCAGGTGCTTTGATCACACTGAACATGAAGTCCTTCAATTTGCCTCATGCATGAGGTTCAGTTCCTACGGGATATTATCTCATCCGCCTACTCACTAAATGTTTCTCTGCTTCTGTTTCAGGTTCAACAAATCGGCATCTGGGAATATTCCACCAAAGTGTGTATTTCCTCCTTCGACCCTGTCTTTTCCATTATTATACATCTCCTTCTATATCTATTTTTAGGTGTCATTATTGCATAAAGACAAGACCCAATGGAGAGAAAGGGCATCCAAACACCATGTATTTAAGAGGAAAAAGGCTTTTAGTCAGCCAGCGGAGCTTACAGCATAGAAGAATTCAAAATGACCACCTCCCCGACTGGCTTGGTCTTTCCTTTTATCTCCAGTCAAAAAGTTCCCACCCGTGAGCACTTTCTCATTGGTTAGTTAGAATCAAGCGGGAGAAGCTGTTCCAGCTCCCACAAAAAGACAGGATTTCACAGAAGTAGAAATTTCCAGGTTCCAGGAAGTTAAGTGTATAAATTCCTAAGAGCTGAGCCAGCATGGAGAGGACCCTGCAGGTGTATCCTTGTGGTCTGCCTGAGAAGAACTCTGTTCTCCTAGACCTCACCCTTCCTGGGTATCCTCTCTCATCATGAGAGTTATGGCTGTTAGATCCAACTTCATCACTCTGATTTTGAACATTACAAGGGAGGTCTTGCCTCTAGAAAAATTACACATGGAGACAACTTACTTTACATGTTAATATGTAGAATAGGAATCCTATAAATCTTATTATCAACTCTATCTCAGTTTTATATATTTAGATCAATGATGAATTTCACTTTTATTGCATTATTTATTCCATTTCTGAAAAAAGTTTAGGGTATATAGCCCAACCGTGAAATTTCCCATAGCAATAGGTTATTGAGGAAGGATATGGGCCAGACATGGGTACAGGGGTATGGTGGCTCACGCCTGTAATCCCAGCACTCTGGGAGACTGATGCAGGAGGATCCCTTGAGCTTAGGAGCGCAAGGCCAGCTTGAGCAAGAGACCCTCATCTCTACTAAAAATTGAAAAAATAGCTGAGCATTTTGGTGGGGACACTGGTAGTACCAGCTACTCAGGAAGCTGAGGCAAAAGGATGTCTTGAGCCTAAGAGTTTGAAGTTGCTGAAGAAGAATAGGAGGAGGAAGAAGTGGGATATGGTTTTATTTTACATTTTCTAGGATAAACAGTTATGAGCTACTTTGATTTTTGCTTTTAAAATGCATTCCTCGGGTGGTGCCTATGGCTCAAGGAGTAGGGCACCAGCCCCTTATGCTGGAGGTGGCGGGTTCAAACACAGCCCTGGCCAAAAACTACAACAACAAAAAAATAAAAATAAAATAAAATGCATTCCTCAGCCTCATGCCTGAATTCCTAGCACTCTGAGAGGCCTTGGCCGGTGGATTGCTGGAGCCCAAGAGTTTGAGGTTGCACACACACCCTTAACAGTGTATTTACACATAAAAACAGAGAATCTGGCAATACCTTTTTGAATAGTCTTCAAAGATATGATATGTATCTGAACCGGTTAACCACATCATTTCCTCACTCCTCATCTCAATTAACCTTGGCTAAGTGACCAAGAATTCACTCAGAGGCATTCATTCCTAAACAGGGAGGGGTAGACAGTTCAATACGGTAATGCTGTAGGCAAAGCTTCCCACCCACGTTCTGGGTTTGTTTCCTCTGTACCATTTTATCAATTCTGGAAATAAAAAGTATGGTTATTTTTTTTACTGTCTGGGTTTTTGTAACTGTCTCCTTCAAAGAAAATGTGAAATTTAGTAGAAAACAAAGGAGCCACAGTTTATAAATAGCTTAATTTCAAAGTAATTGATTTAATTGTACGATGCTCTGGCATCAGTGAAGAAATGAGATTTCTTCTGGAACTCTCTTCCCCAGACCTAGGGCTTTTGCTACAGAATATCTGTCTATAGTATATTCTATAACATAAAAGAAATATAATGAAGAGTTTCATCATTTACACACAATTCCTTATTCATAAGTTCACATTTCCTGTTCTTTCCATTGAAATAACAATAACGTATCTTTTTCCTTCTGAATGTACAGAAGGCCCGTTTAAAAACCTATGTGGGTAGGCCATCTACACTGAGGTTGGCAGGATCAAACCCAGCCCAGGTCAGCTAAAGCAACAGTGACAACTGCAACAACAACAACAACAACAACAAAAATAGCCGGGCATTATGGTGGGCACCTGTGGTCTCAGCTACTTGGGAGGCTGAGGCAAGAGAATTGCTTAAGCCCAGGAGTTTGAGGTTGCTGTGAGCTGTGACGCCCCAGCGCTCTACCCAGGGGGACCACTTGAGACTCTGTCTCAAAATAAATAAATAAATAAAAATAAAGAGTTTGAGCTATGATGTCACAGCTCTCTACTCAGGGCGACAAAGTGAAACTACGTCAATAAATAAATAAAATGTGTTTTCCCCCGTCACTCCCTCACACACACACAAACACACACAGCTATACGACTTCCAGGATCTAAACTATACGTAGGATTTGGTGAAGAAGAGAGAAAGGAAATGTGATTGCATACTGGAGAGCGTGACAGTATTGCTGATGGTGAAGTTTCTGAGACTTGGGGAGAAAGTATATGAGTTCTAAAATTCCAGAGCTCACTCTTGTTTTCTTGTCTTCCCTATTTCATTAGATATTTCCTCTTCTATGAGCTAAAAAGCCCTGGCCAGCTGCAGTAAGGGAGTTATGATAACGAATTTATTGATTTCTAACACCTCAAAAGCTACTGATCTACTGGTAGGAGACTTTGGAGTTCAAGAGGGTGGCCAGGAAATCCAGACCCAACTTTCACATAACCTGCTGTTCTTAGTTGCAAGGCAGTGCCTGGGTAATGATATGTGATGATATTTGAATCATCTCGTCCACGGTAGAGGAGATGGGGAAGAGTAAGCTTTACTTTTCAATATTGGTGAATAAAAGGACCATGCTGGCTTTTCTCAAATGTAAGGAACTAATAATAATTCTAGAGGGTGATGCCATGGAAATCTGGCACCAAATTCCTCTGTTTGTAGAAATGCATACCTCACACAGTCCGTGTTTACCCAGCTCTGGTTTACTTTAGCAAAAGGTCCCTGGTACATATTTGTTGACATTCTCTTACCTTGAGTGTTGCTGCTGTCTTGTTTTCATAGGAAGAACCACTGAAGTAAGAGGTTCCATTGTGTATTTCTTATGAAGCACCTATTTAATTAAATGTGGAAGTCTGGAAAGAAACAGAAAAGGAGGGTGGAAATGCCTACAATAGAGAAAGGAGGTTACTGTATGCCAAGATATACAATAAAAATTGTTTTTATTAAAAACTGAACAGATGGCTCGGTGCCCTTAGCTCAGTGAGTAGGGTGCCGGCCACATACACTTGGTGTTGGCGGGTTTGAGCTCCGCCCAGGCCTGCTAAACAACAATGATAACTGCAACCAAAAAATAGCTGGGCATTGTCCCAACTACTTGGGAGGCTGAGGCAAGAGAATAGCTTAAGCCCAAGAGTTGGAGGTTGTCATGAGCTGTGACACTATGGCACTCTACCCAGGGCAACATAGTGAGACTCTGTCTCAAAAAAAAAAAACTTGAACAGATGTAAAAGATTACTTATGTCTTATGTGTAAGGCGCTCACCATTCGGATAAGCAGGTTTATTTGTCACCTTTGAAGGAGAAGTCTGACACCTGTTTGCATCGATAAAATTACAACATCATATGCTGATTGATGATGTCATAGCCCTTCTCCTGAGAGGAAACCACTGCCCTGAATTTGGGTTTATCAGTCCTTTGCTTTTCTTTGTAGTTTGGCATGTAGATATTGGTCTCAAATGGAATTTCTGTCTGAATCTTCTGCAACTTGATTTTTTTTTAAATTTCAGATTAATATGAGGGTATGAACAATTAGTACACAATTTTTGCATTTGTTAGGAAGAGTCCCTGCTGTAGCTGTGTCCGACACCCAGAAAGTGTGCCATGTACCCTTATATCGTGCTTGTTAAATGGGGGCACACTCATCCCTGCTCCCTCCTCCTGTTTCTTCCCTCCTTTCCCCTCCTTGCATCTTGAATTATATTGAGTTTTTCTCTTATGTGGGCATGTATTAGATTGTCTACTGGCTTCATTTAAGTATTGAGTACACTGGATACTTGTTTTTCCATTCTTGTGATATTTTACTAAGAAGAACGTGTTTCAGCTCCATCCAGCTTAATACAAAAGATGTAAAGTCTCCATCTGTGTCATGACTGAATAGTATTCCATGGTGTACATATACCGCAGCTTGGGTTGATGGGGCATTTAGGTTGTTTCCATATTTTGGTGATCGCAAATTGAGCTATAACAAATAATGTAGTGCAGATGTCACTATAAGAAATGGTATTTCTTCTTTTGGGTAGATGCCTAGTAATGGGATTGTAGGATCAAATGGAAGGTCTATTCTCCATTCTTCCTTCCAAAGAGGTGGTTTTAGATTACAGTCCCACCAATAGTTCCCTTCTCTCCACATCTGTGCTGGCATCTGCAACATTGGAGTGCAACTTGATTTTTTTTCTTTGCAGTTTTTGGCTGGGGCTGGGTTTGAACCCACCACCTCTGTATATTAGGCCAGTGCCCTACTCCTTTGAGCCACAGGTACCGCACTGCATGCAACTTGATTTTTTTCACTCAACGTTATTTCCTGAGATGCATCCAATTTATGTATATAACTGTGTTCTATTCTTTTTCACTGATGTATAATATGGTTATCATAAAAAAAAACATAAAGGGGAAACTGGCTGTAAAACAACATACACCTTCATTCTTTGCTGATAAGAGAATTCCTATCTTCATTTGCATTTTTGCCTCTGACTCAACTTTATGTCAAAAAACCCCCAATATGTTGATTATTAGGACTCAAAGTGAATTTAGAGACCATTTGCCCATTATCTCACCTTATGCGTGAGGTACCTGAAGCCCAGGTAAAGGGAGGCATCCAGCCAAGTTCACACAACGAGTAGGTCTTTGGGCATCTAGCCCTCACCTAAATTTATGCATCTTCAAAAGAAGGGAGGGCGTCCTGTCACTTTTACACATTGGCTTTTCTTCCAGAGTCATTTGTCAAGATACCAAAAAATGGGGCTGTGACTAGACTCATTTCAAAGCGACTGCAGGTCCTGAACTTTGGAAAAACATACAAGAGACTTCATTCCATACGGCATATTCACTCTCCCAACCACTCGCTTCATTTGCTGTCATCCAGAAAACAGGCGCTTTGCAGACTGCAAAGTTGTGTTTTCCTACTTGCAACAGAAGAAGCTAGTGACACACATCCAAGCACATTAGAGGGAAAGAGACAGTGACTCATAAACTTGAGTAAGCACAGAATCTCCTGGAAATTCAGATTTGGGGGGCCGCAACTTTGGGGACACTGATTTGGAAGGATTACACAAGACTTGATTAATTTGCACTTTTCTAAGCACTGAAATGATGGACACATGTTACCTAGTAAGCTCCTTTTGCATTGTGTCTGAAAAGTGCTTATCAAGACTATTCCTGGTTCTCAAGAAGAAAATTTTTTAAATATAGAGAAAGTAAAGCAAAAAAATAAAGGAAGAAAGAAAGAGAAAGAGAGAGGGAGGGAGGGAGGGAAGGAGAGAGAAAGAAAGAAAGGGAAGAAGAGGAAGGGAAGGGAAGGAAGGAAAGAGGACTAGGTAGAAGCTTAATTTCAACAAATGCACTGAGAGTAGAGACTAGTCAAAGTATAAAAGCTATTATACTCAGTGGTCGCAACAACAAGTCTGTGTCAAAATTCTTAAAAGAAAATAATTCAATATCCAAGCATACGCCCACCACTCTTTTTTTTTTTTTTTGAGACAGAGTCTCACTCCATTGCCCTGGGTAGAGTGCTGTGGCAACATTGCTCACAGCAACCTCAAACTCCTGTGCTCAAGTGATTCTCTTGCCTCAGCCTCCTGAGTAGCTGGGACTACAGGCCACAACACCTGGCTATTTTTATTTTATTTTATTTATTATTTATTTATTTATTTATTTTTGAGACAGTCTCAAGCTGTTGCCCTGGGTAAAGTGCCATGGTGTCATAGCTCACAGCAACCTCCACCTCTTGGACTCAAGTGATTCCCTTGCCTCAGTTTTTCTATTTTTTTTTTCTTTTTTAAGTAGAGGCAGGGTTTTGCTTTTTCTCAGGCTGGTCTCGAACTTGTGAGTTCAAGCAATCCACCTGCCTTGGTCTCACAGAATGCTAGGATTATAGGCATGAGCCACTGTGCCTGGGCTAATTTCATTACTTTAAAACTATTATTCACCCAGTGCTTTGGAGGCTGAGGCAGGTGGATTGCTTGAGCTCAGGAGTTCAAGACTAGCCTGAGCAAGAGCAAGACCCCATCTCTAAGGGAGGCTGAGGCAAGAGAATTGCTTAAGGTCATGAGTTTGAGTTTGCTGTGAGCTGTGACACTACAGCACTCTACTGAGGGTGACAAAGTGAGACTCTGTCTAAAAAAAAAATAAAACTATTATTCAAAGCCACACAATTTTTAATTTTGTATTTGGAATTTACTCATTTTTTTTTTTTTTTTGAGACAGAGCCTCAAGCTGTCCCCCTGGGTAGAATGCCATGGCATTACAGCTCACAGCAACCTCCAACTCCTGGGCTCAAGCGAGTCTCTTGCCTCCGCCTCCCAAGTAGCTGGGACCACAGGC